>JBBPQP010000296.1:0-31263 GCA_038092555.1 Boletus subgraveolens | reverse complement strand
AGGGAAGAAGGCGGCTGCCAAGAAGAAGGCGACGCGGCGATGTGAGTGCTTCCCTCCCACCCCTTGCGCTCACGATCGACTCACGCTCCATTCACAGCAGCGCGCAAGAAAGTTCAAGTTCAGGAACGCGAAGCCGAAGATGAGAACACAGCCGCTCCCGAGTCCTCTGCTCGGCCCAAAACTAAACGACGCGCTCAAACGCGCGATGACGAGGAGGACATGTATGTGTAAAGCTGGAGGCGGGACGGGGCGTTCCGTACACACCCTTTCACTCGCTTCGACGAACCCTCTTGCCACTCAGAGACGACTTTTTTTTTTCCTTTGGAATTCGCATGTAGCAAACACGTGTAATGGTTCGATCTTTTGTTATGCCCTAGACTCATGTAATCTAATGCGTGCGGTAAAAACCTACAGATGCAGAATAGACAGCGTCCGAAGGGGTTGGAAACGAAAAGGAGAAGGATGACAGGACGAGAGAGAAGAAGAAGTGTGATGTGAGTGAGACAAGAGAAGTGTAATGAGTGTCGAGAGTGAGTCCACGTCGGATGACCAGAGAATTATAATTTAAAAAAAGAAAAGGACAAGGAGCGTGTTGGGGTGAGCGTTCCCAGAGGGCGCGCACCTCTAGATAACGATAGGGATAGTGATATAGAGACAAGGATAGGAGTAGAGATTAGTGAATAGGAAAGACACCGAGAGAGAAAATAAGAAAAATAACAAGGAAGAGAAACCGAGCATTAGATTAATAAGTGTGGTATGCGTTTGGCTTTTGCGAACGAGTTACACAGAAAATGGCCACCTTGTCCACTGGAATAAGAAACGAGACCTTCTCTTTCTTTATCCACCCCCTGCGTGAGATGAGGCAGTGGGAACCGGAAAAAGACAAGAGTGAAAGAGTGAGAAGTACAAGGACTGTCCCCTCGAAACTCCCAAAAAAGATAGAAAGAAAAGATGAAACACATTGTTCACGCTCATTCTGCCTTGAACCGACTGCCACCACCGCCTCGTCGCATGATGGCCTTCATGAACGCAGAGAAGCGGTCGGCGTATTCGTTTGGCGGTACCGGACTGATTTTATGCTAAAAAAACATGCATACATGGTCACCCTCTCATGCTATCCGACGCCAAAGGAGAGCCCACTCACGCGATCCGCTTTTAATCCTTTCCAAAAGTGCTCCAATTGTTTGACGGCGGAGTACGGCGTCAGGATGTCAATAATACCAAGATAATAGAGCGTGTCCATCGATCGGTTCGCTTCGTCGGTCGCTTGGAGGCCACCTTCGTCTTGGTAAAAGATGAAATATTGTCGGTCACCTATATCTTGTTCAGGTAAGTCGAGTGTGTCCGATCCAAGGCGCTTCGGGTCATATTTGCGCATCGCACGCTTCATGGCCATGGCTTCGGGCGATCGTGCACCCTTGTGTTGGGCGTTTTTGCGACGGATGGCGGGTACGGAAGGCTGTCGAAGCATCATCGACACAGCAGCGCGACAGAACACCACTTCTACTTACCGAAAAGACTTTGAGCGTATTGCTACGCAAGTTGTCCCTGTTCCCCCGCTGGACGAAGTGTATGCCGACAAGTAGACTGTAATCCATCACATGCACCGTCTTCAAGAATTCCGAGTCACGACGCAGTTGCTCCGTCAACAGCGCACGCTTCTCCGGTCCAAGCTCAAGCCTCTTTTCGCGGTTGATCCAATTCAGGTCTTTCAGCACCGCACGGGGGTTCTTTTTCGCCTTTTCTTCCGAGAACTCTCTCCCTACAGTACTGCCCTTGAGATCGTACGTCTCGTGGATATCCTTGTGCGGCGGGAACAGATTGTTCATGATGACAAAGTGAATCTTTCGGCCCCTTGGGAGCTTGACACGATGTAGGCCGTAGAACCGGGACAACAACGTGTGCGGATTGCTTTTCACGTGCGCATAGTATTTCTTGAGTATCGAGAGCAAAAACTTGTGCTCCGAATGTCGAATGGTTTTGATGATGAACCGGTAGTCGCGAGAGAAATAAAAAAACGAACCCGACTTGCCCGGCGACCCCAACTCAGAGAGGATGTATTTCGCCGTTAATGAGAGCAGGTAATCGGCAGGATCGAGCTGAAAATAATCCTCTCGCAGCTCCCGAAACACCCACGGCGCGTAATCTTTAAACTTGAAATCGTACTTCGCGGAGGGCGTTAGTTCATTTCCGATGCTATCGAAACGTAAGCGAATCACGCGGACAACACATCGAGTGAATGCGTACATGTCAAAGGAATACTTATGTCGTGCAGTGAAGTCTTCGTCAGTAAGTGGTCGTTTAATCTTTGCTTGGCATCGCGAAACCTGGTAAAAAGAAAAGCCGGTAAGCCATATTCTTCCGAAATCATACAAACCAGTGCGTCACTCACAGCAATGCGGATCCCCGTGAGCATGTTGTACATGAGCACGTAGTTGACGTGGTCTTCCCCAATCAAATTGCCAACAAGCACCTTGTTCTCGTCTTCCTTCCCGAGAGACCCCCTTCGCTTAGAGGACGTGCGCGTCAGCGCTTCTTCTGCATCTTTTTGTGCCTTGGCTCGCTTCCTCTCCCTCCTGATCTGCTCTGCTTGCAACTGAATGTCGTCCTCGATGTCCGTGTTCATGTCGTATCCATACCCCGGCTGTGGTGCTGACTGCACGGGACGAATATGCCCCCCAGTCGTGTTCCGTCTCGTAGGTTGAGGAGGCCCGCTCCCACTCGCCGGTGGCTGAAGATACCCATCGGGAGACTGTGACTGCGACAACGACGACGAATGCCCACGCAAATATCTCGCTGGCGTGGGCGATGCCGAACTAGAGAGAGACCCAGAGCCCGAGGCCTCCGACATGACCAGTACCTCCGACATCTCGTCCGACATTGCCAACGTGCGGGGTACACGTGTGGACGAGGTACCCGTGCGCGCGCTCAACGTGGATAGCCTCGTGTCTGTCGACGACCGGTGGAGGAGATTGTGATGAGAGGATGGGGATGGTTTAGAGAACGCAGAGGGTGGGGAACGAGGGAGTGCTCGCTGAGTCTCGCGCGAGTCCACTGACCCAGTCCGGTCTCGCAACGTCGACGGTGGACTGCGCGCCCGCTCGGCGATGACGGGGTCTTCAAAGACGACAGAGCGCGAGTCTGGTTCAGATTTCAAAGGCCGAGATGGAACGTGCGTCGCGTCTGGTCGAGAAGCGTCCAACTCCTCGCCCTGTTTAATGCTCGCTGGCGGGGACGGTGGCGGGGGACCGACAGGGTTCACCGACGGAAGACAAGCATGCGGGTGTGCACTGCCGTGAACGCCGACGTCGCTAGAGACGACATGCATGACGGTGGTTCTGTTCACAGCGTGCAAGACAGAATTAGTCGGGACTGGATTTGAATCGAGACCGAGGGTGTCGCCAGTGATTGTGAGGAGATGGAGTTCCTGGGATTGGGCCGTTTGTTTGCCAAATATTTGTCGGGGTGTCGCCGACTCCGAATCGCCTGCCAGTGCGGTCTGGGTCGAGGACGGTCTTGAGGTGGGTGTATCAAAGGAGGCGGGCGTGTTGGGCGTGAGAGGGGACATTCGGGCGGTGAAGAAGGATGTGCCTGATGTAGAAGCGATACTCTGTCTCTGCGACCCCGAATTGTCCTGAAGTGGGGAAATTGGCGAGGATGAGAGCGGCGACGTCGTTATCAGTGGAAGTGGCAGATTCAACACCGTCGTCGCTGCCATCGTAACAAGAAAAAAGAACTAAATACGACTATGCCAATGAACCCGTTGAGAAAGAGAAAAAAAGCAAAATGGACGAGGTCAATGTTCAGACTTTGGGAGGGAGCAAAGCAGTCGACTCGATGGCAGGCAGTCCAGAGCGCATCCCGAGTGGCTGTGTCTCGTTTGAGGGGGCTGTATTTTTTTCTCACCACTACCCAAACCTGAATCCTCATAACATAAAATAAAAGAAAAACATACGACAGCACATGTCACAAATAAAATGGTATCCCATACACCACCGGCGCTGCGCCAGTCAAATACTTGAGCTTGCACACCTCCCGCGATTGCGCAACGGCAGCCACTACCGATGTCCCGTCACGTTCTCGCATCGCCTCGGGACCAAGATGCAGCTGATCAAACACCCCTTGCGTAAACTTGTCAATGTCCCGGTCCGTCACATCCCACAAATTCGCTACCAGTGTCGGACTGCCATGTCAAATAGACTACCATCAGTCTGTCATCCGTCAATGTCCAAGTCAGTACTCACCATCCAGCTACCATGTAATTATACGGCGTTCCCACTCTATCAAACTCACCCATCTCCCGCAATGCGCCGGAGGAACACCCCCAGAGCATGGTCGCCGCGCACCGCGGCAAATGCCTGATTTTGTGTGACCTGGCATATTGTTCGGCCCCCCCATGCCCGAAATAGCTGAGCGGCCACGTCGGGTCAATCAATATCAGGTCAGGGGAGAAACGTTGGAAGCACGTACATGACAAGGTCTTTTCGCGATAGTGCGTTCAGAAACTCCTGCTCGCTTGGGACACGTCCAATTATACCTTCCCATCCCACGTCATGCATCTCCTTGAGCCACGAGGAAAACCGCCCCTCCGTCCCTTTGAGATCGCCACTTGGGTTGAGGACGTAGTATGTCTTCCGTGCGTCCACATGTATCCGATCGATCAGGGCATCTTCCGCCCGCCCAGCACCCTGTCTCTGCATCTCCGCCAGGCGCAGCCTATCGAGCAAAAACTCTAAACTCGGAATCCGGCTGACGCTCTGTCCCCGCAGCACCGGCAGACTCTCCCACGGAATACTCTGCAAGCTCCGATCCAGCACCAAAAACGTATGACTGTCCTCCACAGGCATCACCTTGGCCTTTTTTCGCACCACCATGTGTTCCTGGAGTGCGGCACGTAGATCCACCGTCACCTGATCCATGTCCACCTCGGAGATGGCGATAGGAACCCCATGCAACTGGTACAGGTCAAGGATAAAATACACCAGATCCTCAAGCTCTTCATCCCGGCATTTCGGCGACAGGGAAGAAAAACACTGGAGGAGCGCATCGTCCAGTCGAAGCTTCTTCTTCTTCTTGCCCTGAGGCGAAAGACTCCGTTTAAACAACCTTTCCAGACGCATCCGCAAGTCTCCGAGGAGCTCATTCGACAGCATCGTTGGTGGACTCAAAATAGTCTAACAAAACATGGTCATCAATACGGGGGCGATCTCACAGAAAAGAAACATCACGTACCTTGAACGCCCCTAACCAACAAAATTCAATATTCTCCAAGAGCGCTTGTAACCGCTTATCGAGCGCAGCACGTTCGGCCCACCACCCCGCTCTCGCCTGAAGATCGTCACTTTTAACATGCGCCGCTCGACGCGTTCCCTCGTCACTCAACCGCACAATCTCTCGAAGCTCGTTTAACGCATCCTCCAGCGTCAGCCTCGACTCGTCATCATCCTCTGTATCTCGTCTTCCACGGAGGGGAACACAAAATAGGACAGGCTGCGATGAGGCCGAATGCAGACGACTGATAAACATACTCGATTTATCCGGCGTCAGCGTGATATGGACCACCGTCCAATTATGCGGAAGCTTGGGTGTCGTCTCCACCAACGAAGACGGAGAGAGGACCAGGGAGGTGTACTTTTTCTCGAGCGCAGTCCAGTATGACCTCTGTGCGTCATCGTCGTCGCTATCAAATGACGAAGGAATAGAGGCGCTAGATGGGTTGCGTCGTCGCAAGTCAACAGCGAGGGGGGATCCATCGGTCGTCATGAGTGGCCATTGTAAATCATCCGCGTTTAGATCTGCGAACTTGTGCGGAATCGCTTCCAACATCTCCCGATGAAGCGTGATCCCCGACGATGCATCTGCGTAATACAGAGCCAAAAAATCCAAAACATGGTCAGAACACACAAAGCAAGAAACAAGAAACATGACACACGTACCCAACAGACGCGCCGCTAAAAGCGGTGCATTCACACTCCGTTTGCCAAGCGATGACTGCAGTGCTCTGATCATCGCGAGCGACATCGACGCTTCACGCACGTGTGGCACCGCGCCTCTTCGCGACGTCAATGCAAGGTCGGCCCAGAACAACTTTTCGGCATCGCTGAGCGCACCCAAGATATCCTGGATCGCGGGGACGAGCGAGGGTTCCTTGTCCCCTGACATACCCATCGGGAGTGCAATCGCTGTATCCAGACGTCAACAACAACACGACAGACATCGAATAAGACGCACTAGACTCAGTGAGCGAGCTCAAAAATATATCCGAGCGGAATTGCTCATACACGCTATGCAGCGTCAACTTTCCCATGATCGCATGTTCCTCTCCCTATTCCAGCATGGGTCAACGCCTTGGTAGATCGCTTACAGTACATACGCACCTTGATCTCAGCAGACGGTGGCAATGCCACCAATCGTTCGATCAAATCCTTGAAGATATCGTTACCATCGTTTCTTAGCAGCCAGACTACCGAACGTGTGTCAGAGAGCAAGACAATCGGAGCATGAACACGCGACTTACTGTGTCGGCGAAGAATGGCAGACAAGAGCCTGGGCACGACCATACCCTGCCCACCATGCACCACCACGCTCATCGGCAACGGCTCGAGACTCGATTTGCGTCGTCTATTCACCCCAAACCCATAGTGCATCAGCCCAATCTGACACGAAAACAAAGACAAGGCGATCATCAGACACGCACCCGCCATCAAACGAAACGATTCTCCGCTCCAGTTCATCCAACATCTTCCACGCCCGCTCGTAATGTTCCCTTGGATCCCCTCGTCGGTCCCCTTCCTCTGCGCCCATCTGCTCCTCGCACACCACCCCATAGTCCCCTTGAAGCCTCTGTGCATCCGCCGCATCGATCCCCAATACGCCGCCTAGAAGACACGCCGCCCTCTCGAGCGCCTCTCTTCCTTCTCCCAGCGCACCCTGTCCCAACAGGACCTCCCCGCGCAGGATACATGCACGCGCGACGACAGCCGGCGCACGCGTGCTTTCCGCGAGATCCAGCACCTGCTGGATGAAGTAGAGCGCCTCGCGCGGCGAGCCACGTACATGGTACGCGTGTGCAAGAGAAAAGAGCGTCGACACGAGGTGCGATAGGAGTCGCCACGAGAGGGCGTCAGTGGGCGTCGGTTTCGAGCGTGAAGGCGCCACCGACGGCGGCTGATCCTGGTTGGCATCGCTAGAAACTTCGAACGGGTTCGAATTATCTTCCGTCGATTTTGGCGCTACATTCGTGGACGGGGCAAGACGCGATAGTGCATCAATGGCACGGTTCCAAAGTCGCAAGGATTGTAGCATGCTACACAATGCACCCACGACGTTGTCCTACCACGAGTTGTCAGCGATATAGAACAGTCACCCCATAAAACTCGTTACCTTGGAATATTGAACGGCAGCAAAGACACGGCACGCCAATGCCGCCCGCTCCAGTCGTTCCACGCGCACTCGGATACGCCTCGCCGTCGGCATCGTCTTCTCCTCGACGGCCACAGCAGCTTCTAGGCACTGAGCGTCGCGATAGGAACTCGCACTACGCACAGCCTTATCAAGACGACACCATTCATCGTAGCACAGGTACATACCTCGCTAGAACATTGTCCCCGAGCGCAAGCACCTCCGCGTGCCCCAGTAGATACTGCATGCGTACCTCATCAGGTACCTCCGCTGCCTTGAGTACGTTGGCGCACTTGTTGAACAAGGCGCTCGCGCGTTTCGATTTGCCGAGTTTAATGTATTCGTGAGCAAGATCGACGCAAATAACAGAATAAGCTGCGAGCGATATGGGTGATGAGCTCGGTGGAATGTAGTGGAATAAACGTATCTACTACCTTCCGCCGGAACAGGTACCTGGTGTTCACAAACCCGTTTGAGTATCTCGAGCAGTTTCACCTTGAGTACGATAAGACCCAGCAATCCAAGTAAATGGACGTTCATTTCTATGGCACTCCAATCAGTCGACGACCGACTATAAGAAATGGACGCCTACGGATCAATCCCAGAACAGCTTGGAGATCAAAGGCCGTAGCCGTTTTCTTGACTACGGTGGCATTACAAGGTTCTCCTGTGTTCAGCGAGACCCTCCCGAGGGCTACTTAAGTAGCATTAGCAAAAGACCCGAACGTCCGAATAGACCAACCACCTTTGCGGGGCTGCGACTTGGCCGCACCAACCGCCGCCTTCTTGGAACTCTTGGCGGCGACGTCAACACCCGAACGACCCTTTTTCGATGCCCCATTGGTCGGCCTTGTTGCCTTCGTCCTGGAATCTATGGTGACCGGTTTCCCCTTGGGACTCGCGACCGTGACCGCTTTTCCAGGCAACAGACCGTTAAGGACAATGTAGGCCGCTTCGACGTGTGTCGCGACAGCATTCATCATCTCTGCCCCCGCAGGCGACCGACGATACACATGCAGCGCCAACCACATATGCGCACCCAGCTTCAATTGGGGAACGAGACTCGCAAGGCTGACCGAATCTGGTGTCTATCGGGACGATCGTTTGGGGTAAGAAAATAAGAAACGAGATGCAAACGATCTCAAAAGGCGAGACAAACAACACTCACCTCTCGTGCGAGCAACTCCAGCGCCTCTTGTCCCATGTGGTCCACATGAAACTGCGTCGACGTTTCTGGACCCTCACTCCGTCCATCTCGCCAAGACACGCTGAGCGCAGTTACTAACACCCGGGCCCGTTGTATATGTGCCCAGCCGGCGTCGTACACTGAAAGCAGGTCCTCTAATATATGTCTTATCGTCTCGCGCGCATTATCCTTGTGCCCTATACTCTCTAGTGTGGCTAGTTGACGAGTCAGAATCGCGCCTGCGATATCTGCCTTGGATCGACTGTCTGAGGGGAAAGTTGAGATCGGACCTTGCATTGATGTTTGTTCAGCGTTAGAATCAGTTTCGGAACGTGGAGAGGCATGAGAGATGTGTCGCAGAGTGATCTGTGCTGGAGGGAGTAAAAGCTCGCATGTCGCGGTGTACGTGAGTCTTTCAACGATGGACGAGAGCTGCTTGAGAGGCAGGGGGGCACTGGGTGCGAACGGATCGGCAGAAGAGAAACTGGAAAGATGATGAGTATAAGGAAACATCCGGACACTTTCAATAAAGCATTCATAGGCAAGCTGGTCGATATCGTATGAATAATCAAAGCACCGGTAGAATCGACTTTTGCCACACCTTTCGATCCCCAATCTTCGAATGACACACTCCGAGAAGCTCACATCTTCGGAACAATTGTTCCTCGAGTTGTCGTCGCCCTTCCTTTTCTTGATCGCATTCGCCGACTTGTCCATCACTGCACGTGTTGCCGTAGATTGCCAACACCCGCCTTCCTAGAATACACCCCTCCCTGAGGAATCGGACCGCTCCGCCAAGTCGACCTGCCGCGTACAGTGTCCCGCCGAGATTATGAAACGTGCCAGAAATACATCGGAGGAACGTTGCCACATCTTCAGTAGTTATGATTCTAGTTGGAATCAAGTCGACAACAACCACGGCGCGCTGAAGGTAGCTTAACGCAGGCGTATAACTCTCGACTTCTGTGGGATGGAGCCGGGAGCGTGCAAGAACGAAGAACACATCAACAAGGGATGTCAGCATGCTCTTCGTGTCGGTACTTTGCCGAGCGCAAGTTCCGTCCTGAGGGTGGGTTTACAAATCAAAGGGCTGCAGTAAATCGAAAGGGAGTTTTACCTGTATTAGACTACCCTCTAGGGTAGTCGCAATGACCTCCAACAAGGACGTTGCGGCCTGTTTCGCGTCCTTGTTTTGTGGCGCATCCAGGACTCGAAGTCCAGCGCGTCGCAATCGTTCCAACGCGCGTTCCAGTTTACCACGCGCCCGTAGCACCTCTGCATCCATCGTCGAAGAATGTGATATGGAGGCTGGTACGGGGAATGAGGTCGAAGGTTGTGGTGAGTCCAGTGAAATAAAAGAATCGAGATTCGACATGAGTTTACAGTAACGACGGACTGCATCTGTTGCCTCTTTCGCATGTCTCGTCAGTTCTGGGCCTAATATGGGGTAAATTGTCAACAAAGATGGAAAAACACGTGAAAAAAATGAACTGCGGGCGTTACCTTCACTATCAAAACTCGCCGTTGCTTTAACAAAAATACCACAACTTCGTGCGCACTCTACCAAAACAGCATCTTTGGTATAATGATGGGATGTAGGCTCGGCGCCTTTCGCGCTCGTAGATTCAGAGAGTTTAAGATTCCCAACTCGAGCCGCAAGGCTATCAACCGAGTAGGAAGACGACAGAGGAACTAAATTTGACGTGCGTGCACCGGCATCCAGACTTGACTGAGAAGATGAAGATGAACGGGGAATCCCCATCAATTCCGATATGTGATCCAAGATAGATAGATCGCCCTGTATTCAAAGTCCCGCATCATCGTAGTCAGTCAACTTGAACGTAATTGGATGGAGAGACGAACTCGTGACTCGAGTAAGACTTACCCTTTTGGCGAAACTCATCCATGTTTCGCACATTTGAACAAAAGATCGACCTTCTGAGAACGCGCGCTCATGGAGGCTCTGCGCAAGCCTTACGACCTCAGACAAAGCGGCCGAAACACACGCGGCAAGGGCTGATTCCCTCTCTTCGGTGGGTTCTGACGAGAATGTTCGAGCATAAGAGAGACATGCTTTATGTACTTGATCCCAGAAGGTAGCAGACTTGATGGTGCCCGACGTGGTGTATAGCAGGCAGGAGAGAGCATACATACGAAGTTGAAATATAGACTTGGGGTCCGCACTCGACCTGCTACTCGAAGAGAGAGCAGTGCACATTTTATTGATGCAAGTATATGCTTTGGTGAGGAGTGTGTCCCTTGTTTTGTCGGGGATGTTGTCGCGTTCCATGTTTGCAGCCCAGGCGAGTAAAGAATGTGAGTGCTGAAGTGTGGTGACAAGATCGCTGGTTGAGAAGGGAGGGGAAGAACGTAGGAGGAGGGATAGAAGGGCATTCAGTGCGTGAGTTACGGAGGTGATCAGTAAAGTGAGTACAGTCAGGTCATCTGAGGTCGGGCGAGGGAGTGCAAGCAGGTGTAAGGGTGACGCGTTTTCACCATCAAATTGGCCGCTAGCTGCAATGCGCAGCAGGCGTGGGTACATGGCATCGAGAAACTGGACCGCTTCTTCGTACTAGAAGCAAAATTGTCGTTATTGCCGATCGTTAGAGGTCTACCACATACCAACTCGAGTGTGATTAACTTCCCGACGATACTGCAAGCTGCTCGTTCCACATCCAAGTCATCAGGAGTAATTCCTCTGAGCCTCTCCAAAGCTTTCTTCGCGGTCCTCGTCGCGTCATCCACCTTGCTCGCATTTGCATTCGTGATACGAGTATTCTTTGTTTCTTCGGGGGTGAATTTCCATCCCAACTGAGTTACGGCGGATAAACTCTGCAACGAGAGGTTCACCATCCGCATGCAGCTGGTTCTTTCATCTTCAATCGTGGGTGGTGATGGTCCCACCCTGGATGGCTGCTTCACCGAGGGACGTGCGTCATGTAACGTCAACTTAGGCGCGGGTTTCGTGGCCAAGTCGGCTGGTGTTGTTGTCGCCTTCGTGCGCGTCGTTCTCCGCGTCGAAATAGCGGTCTTCGTAGGGGGCATTGAAGTTTCAAGAAGAGTGTGTACAGTGGTTGTAAGAGTCCAGAAACGAGACACGAGTTGGGTGAGACGCGTCGAGTCACGTGATCGGAACTTTGAAGCTTGCAATTCCGACAAAGGTGCTTTTGTTCATTTGTTCGTCCATCTGTTCACAAAATCAAAGCTCGCCCCCATTGTGTGCTCGGTGCCCGTATCAATCTATAGTATACAAGATTCGAATGTCTACAAGAGACTGCTGTTTGCCTCTCCGACATAAGCCTCCGAACCCGTACATGCGTCCGTTCCGACATTCCAAGGGTCGTTGGTCGGCTCGCACTTGGAGTTGTCCCCAATACCCGAATCAGCGCAAACGGATGGCGAGCTCGCCGTTAGAGTGAAGGACTTTGAATTCAACTCAATACCCCTGGCTTTCATTAACTATTATATGGGCACTCACATAACCAGAACCTGTGAACGCGCACGCGGTGAACGTTCCTGGATATTCGACAGACGGGTAATAGCAGGTGATGGTGTTACCGGAGCAAGTCCAGTAATTGAGACATGCGTTCCCTTGACCATCTGGAAGGGGATCGTATATGCAATTCGGGCAAGCTAAGCACTCCGCACTCGCGCGCGTGGAAATCCCAAGCAAGGTTGAGAGGAGGAGAACTATTGAGGTCGCTGAACGGAACATTGCTAGCTGACCGGACTACAAATTGAAAACTTTTTGGCAAGTTCGTTATCCTGGGTGGCATGGTCTGGACCAATGAAACTCACTGATTCACCGTTTTGATCACCGATACTCGTCTGTGGCTGTCGCACTCGATGCTTGACTTTTGTTTTCATAGCATGGCAATCCGCGCTCCTTATAACTATTCGGGTCCATTCTCAGGTGGTATTCCCGGATCTGATGGTGAAGACTCCATCTTATCGCGGAAAGCCAACTGAGGCTATTCTCTACCACGGACGAGGGAGGGTTCCGGTGTGTCGTATGGAGCAAGCGGGAGCCGCGGTGGCAGAGAAGTCTTGTTTGTTGCTTCTTGGATTTGTGCATTAACGATTTCTAGTTATTAGGGTAACATGTCTATGCACGTCGGGAGCAAAGATCATCCAGGAATAGACTGCAAGGTTTTTTCCTTCAGTGAAGTTACCGTCGAATGCTATACGGTATGTTGCTTGCTCGCCCGTACAGCTGGAATCGTGCAAGGTCGTTCATCTCGAGAAAAGCGAGCTCTCACAACTTCCACGTGCGTGAATGAGAGCCACAATGTTGTCGAAAAAAGTGGGCCTAGTTGATTGCGTTACTGCAGCGTCAGACTTACAATAATGCCCTTCCCCAGGTTTGAGTGGAATGGAACATTATTTGAAGACGCAAGTTACACGCTAGCCGGCGACCGGGTCGCCATGTGCAAGGAACTTCACGTGGAAAAGAGTTCGAGAAATTAAGATGTGTAACAATGTCTCAGCTGATCTTGGGTAACTCCCTCTTCGTGTAGCAGAACCGAACGGGCGCATACTTTCCCTCGATCGTGGTGGAACGTGCGTTCGCCCTGTAAGCTTTTCATTTGCCACATTTCTGGCGTTCCCCCAGAATGGTGGAAGCTGTGGACTGGTTTATCCTACTATGAGAGCACTGTGAGGTGCGATGACCAGACCAACCAGCTAACATCTCCTTCCTCGTAGATCTGAGACAGTCACAACCTATGACAGTGGATGACGTGTGGCTGGATAACAATGTTCCGCTCTGCGCTCTCAGTCACTGTCATCATCTCAAGCTTTGTGGGACTCCACTCGTGCGGATGCGACCTGCTTATGGAGCCTGCCCAAACTGCATTTTAGATCCCCTTCCCAACAACCAGGGAAATCCCTGCCTCGATCACTTGACCTGTGCTGATGACACCGTCATCTGCTACTACTCTCTGTCGCATACCCAGGAACGTTCACCGCGTGCGCATTCACATTGGGTCGAATCTCTAATTCCGTAAGTACTCACGCCCACATGTGACAATTTCTGGGACGCTGATTTGGATTCAAAGGCTTTCGAGCTAGCGGCGAGCAACCCCTTCGTCTGTGCTGACTTACGTATTGGAGACAACTCCAAGTGCGAGCCAAATAACAACCCCTGGAACCTCGGGACGAACCCACCCACGACTGTAGAGATTTATGTCTGAGAATCCAACGGTGGTCTCCCAGGCTGTTTGCGACGCATGATCCACACGCTACCTTCTGAATCATAGATACTCTAGTTATTTGGTCCCGTTATTCGTACCATTCTGAGCGATTGTCGGACAAAATGTTGCGTATCGAGCCTCGGATATCTCCTATAATCGCGGTAAGAGCGGATGATTCGTTTGATTGAAACCGACAACAGCACAATCTATACTCAAGAGATCCAGGCCGTGTCTATGATTAAGACTCATGAAACAAATCAGCGTGGCGCTCACCAGCCTTGCATAGCCTTTTCCGAAGCGTGACATAGATCAAAGAAGCCTCCAGAAACACACACCACAAAGTTAGGTGGACGTTCTGAGAAAGCACATAGTACACATGCCAAAAAAAATTCCCGCAGACGAAATGCGATCTTGGCATGTCTGATTGCTTCACGATTGGCCTGATGAGTCCGAACTGTACAGCAACCGACTTCATTTTTCCTCGTGAAGCTTCTGTCCCTGACAAGTCCTGTGGTCACTGACGTGCGTGGGGTAGGACGACTGTATGCTTGCCACGATGAGGGGGCCGTGTTTAGATGATGAGAGGAACTATAAAAGAGCGTACCGTTTCCAGAGCAAGCGAGCCACGAACGACAAATCAAACGTCCAAGTGAGTCCCGATAACTATCGCCCCTCTTGTCGCATCAAGCTCTAACCTCAATTCTACAAATAAAGCTGTTTCAAAGTGAAAGAATGACTCGCTTTGCGCTCGTTGCAGCTCTAACAGCAACGTTGCTATCGCTCTCCACAGGGGTCTCTGCTTATTGCCTCGCTTGCCCGAACTGCGACTCCAACGGATGTCTCTATTCATGGACTTGCTCGGGTAACACCATTACCTGCTATTATCCATCTGCTACCGATCCTGGTAGTTACGATGGCTGCGTGTTCACTGGGGAACTACAGGCATATGGTTGGGACGTTCGTGTTTGGCTTTCTTCGGTAAATGAACCTGCGCACGCTCACCTATGTATCTATAGGCATTCTATCTGACTGGTGGACCAGCGGCCTGTGACAACTTGGAAATCGGAGACAATTCCAAGTGCGAGCCATACAACAATCCATGGAACACCGCGACCAATGCATGTACATCCTCTGGCTCCTATGTCGGAGAGGCCGGTAGCAAATAGTTTGAGACAATTTAGTTGCATTACGCTGTTCGGTGTAGAGTATCAGATCTCTGACACTCAAGGACCATGCGCCGTTTTCGCATCTCCGTTCAGAAAAGTTAAAACTGAAAAGAAAAGATATCACTCTGAAGTTCACACGTAAACCCACGGAACAGGTACATACCCACAGCCATTGAGTTTGGTGCAACTTGAATCAGAGAGGCTGAGTGTGACTACTACTCATGCTAGCCAAAAAAAATCTGTTGTGGGAGACATCTCCGTTCACTGGCACGTGTTCTATCACCTTGCTTTACACCGGCACACTTCCAGACCGCAGACATAGTAGTGCGTACATGCATCGACAGCTCCCGCACGTCAAGCTTCAAGCTTCAGCTTCGGGAGTCCTATAGGTCAGGACTCAGGATTAGGAGTAGTTCAATTTCATCAGCACCGTCACTGCTTAGGTTGTTGCTTCAGGATAATTAGGTAATGGGGGTCCTTGTCTTTCCTTCCGCCTCCGAACGGACGATACCCTGCTATTCTCAGGGAATCTTTATTCACTTTCCAGACAAATACTTAGGTCGGGCTCCCGTTCACTACTAGCTCGGATACCTGTTCCGCAAATCACAGGATACAGGCTGTTGCTCTGTGGAGATTTCCCATGCCAGGCCGAACGTAGGGTTTGTGATCATCAATCGATGACCCATCACTCGAACTTGCCCATACCCCCGTACTAATAGTCTGGTCACACATGGATATCGATGCCACCGTGACCATGATGTGGCCTGGCAGTCTTGTCACGCTGGGCAGTTCTAAGTCTGTGAGTGTTCACGTCTGTGACAATAATGGAGACGTTGAAGCCTGAGTTTCATTCAATGGTTTTCGAGCTAGCGGCGAGCAACCCCCCCCCCCCCCTGCGATGGTTCGGGTATAGCAGACAACTCCATGTGCGATCCAAATAACAACCACCGGAAACCTCGAGACGTAGTCATGCACGGCTACGAAAGCTTATGTCGGAGAACCCAACAGTGGTCTCGTGTAAACGGGCTTCCTGCAACACATGGACCACATGGCTAGCTTCTGAATTATAGATATTCTGGGCTTTTATGTTCTGGTACCTGTACCATTCCAAGCAATTCTTGGGAAACGTTGTATATTGAGCCCCAGACGTCCCCTATGAATGACAGAAAACCCCAAAAATTGCGGTAAGAGCGAACGATCCATCTAATTGAAACAGACGGTAGCACAATCTATCATCATGAGATCCCAACCGTGTCCACATTTGATGATAGAGAGTCATGGAGCAAATCACCGTGGCACTCATCAGTCTTGAATAACCTCGTAGGCGGGCGCTCTGAGAAAAGACATAGTACACATGGCGAAATGAATTCCGCGGAGGAAGAATGACCTTAAGATGTCGCTGTTGCTTCACGATATGTCCGGATGACTGCCGAAATACACAGCAACCAACTTTACTTTTTCCTCGTGATACTTCCGTCGTTGACAGTCCTGTGCGTGGGGTAGACTAAATACTTGCCACAATGAGGGGGGCATGTTTAGATGGCTGGGGGGAGCATAAAATGGCTTACCGTTCTCCACGGGAAGCAAGCTCGAACGACAAAGTAAACGTTCAAGTGAGTCCCGACAACTATCGCCCCCTTGTCGTGCCAAGCTCTAACATGAACACATATATTATAAGGCTGTCTCAAAGAGAAAGAATGACTCGCTTTGCACTCACTGCAGCTCTAACAGCAACGTTGCTGTCGCTCTCCACGGGGATCTCCGCTTATTGCCTCGCTTGCCCCGACTGCAACTCCAACGGAGCTCTCAATTCTTGGACTTGCTCGGGTAACACCATTACCTGCTATTATCCATCTGCTACCGATCCCGGTAGTTACGACGGCTGCGTGTTCACTGGGGAACTACAGGCGTATGGCTGGGACGTTCGTGTTGACTTTCTTCGGTATACGAACCTGCACATGCTCACCTATGTATCTACAGGAATTCTATCAGACTGGCGGACCGGCGGTCTGTGACGGCATGGTCATCGGAGATAATGCCCACTGCGAACCGACCAATATTCCATGGAGCACCTCGAGCAACGCATGTACATCCTCTGGCGCTTCTACTGCAGGGCTCTATGTCTGTTAGGATAGTCCTGATCCCGCACGTCGTGACGTGACTGCGTCGAAAGAATAGTATATCTGACCTAAGCCGTACAGGATATGATGAGAATAAAATGAGGACAAACTTGAACCAAGGAGAGAGAAACGATGGCGAGAACACATTACTAAATAGAAATAGCAATAACCAGATGTCGAACAAGTGAGCCAGGACGAGGGCTGGGTTATGGGATAAGGACGACGGCCGGAGGTCAAAGTGGGACGACAATGGGGTGACATTTTATGACAACAGCGAATAATCCGAGGCAATTTTGTCACATCACGCTGTTCAATGTAGAGTATCAGACTCGGATCTCTGACACTCAAGAGATATCTTCCACCTGCCGCGGAGTCGTGATTCACTAAGATCGTGTGGTACTCACCTGACACAGGCATATGTCAATACTGCCACGCTTGCGTCAGATGTCGTACGACGACGACATGGCATTTTTGCATCTCCGTGCAAAAATGTTAAAGCTGAAAATAAATGAGATCAGCCTCCAGTTCACAGGTAAACCCACGGAACAGATCCCATGCTGGTTGAAAAACAAGATAGGTACCCGTGCACCCATACGGCAACATTTCCATTGATGCAACTCAGAGGCTCGGCGAGTGTGACTTACCCATGCTGGCCAAAAAAAAATCTGCTATGGGAGACTACCGTAGATCGCTCCTTTGATGTATTCTATCGCCTCGCTTTACACCGACACACTGCAAGACCGCAGACATAGTAGTGTGCACCAGAAAGCACAAGTCGTGCAATCAGCCTGGTCGTACTTGCCTGCATGCGTGCTTCGAGTCGACGGCCGACGAGCCAGACGTCACATGTTCACAGCACACTAGTGGTTCCAAGAGGCCTCACTTATACGCTACAGTACAATTGTTCATAGTGTATACTGTACGAGACACCAACATAAGTGGTGGTGGAAGAACGCTAAGGTAGGAAAGAGAGTCTGGACCCGTTATGATGGCACCGCCACTTGTTACTACCCGTCCGTAGTGCTCCCAGGAACGTTCGCCGCATGCGCATTCACGCTGGGTAGTTCTAATTCTGTGAGTGCTCACATCTGTGACAATAATGGAGACACTGAAGCCTGATTCGATAGCTTTCGTGCCATGGTTTGGGTATAACAGACAACTCCATGTGCGAGCCAAATAACAACCACCGGAAGCCTCGGGACGTAATCATGCACAGCTGCGGGAGCTTATGTCGGAGAGCTCAACAGCGGTCTCGTGTAAACAGGCTGCCTGCAACACATGGTCCACATGGCTGTCTTCTGAATTATAGATATTCTGGGCTTTTAGGTTCTGGTACCTGTACCATTCCAAGCAATTCTCGGGAAAACGTTGTATATTGAGCCCCAGACGTCCCCTATGGATGATAGAAAACCCCAAAAATTGCGGTAAGAGCGAACGATCCATCTAATTGAAACAGACGGTAACACAATCTATCATCATGAGATCCCGACCATGTCCATAACATGTCCATAATTACTGATAGAGTCGTGGAGAAAATCACCGTGGTACTCATCAGTCTTGAATAGCCTTACGACGTAGGCGGGCGTTCTGAGGAAAGACATACATACTGTAATACACGTGGCAAATGAATTCCGCGGAGAAGGAATGATCTTGACATGTCGCTGTTGCTTCATGATATGTCCGGATGACTGCCGAAATGTACAGCAACCGACTTTACTTTGTCCTCGTGACGCTTCCGTCGCTGACAGGTCCTGTGCGTGGGGTAGAACGACTGAATGCTTGCCACGACGCGGGGGCCATGTTTAGATGATATGGGAGAGTATAAAAGGGCTTACCATTCTCCACATGAAGCAAGCTCGAACGACAAAGTAAACGTTCAAGTGAGTCTCGATAACCATCGCCCCCTTCGTTATCCTAAGCTCTAACCTCAATATGAGTAAGGCTGTCCCGAAGAGAAAGAATGACTCGCTTTGCACTCATTGCAGCTCTATCAGTGGCGTTGCTGTCGCTCTCCACAGGGGTCTCCGCTTATTGCCTCGCTTGCCCCGAGGGCGACTCCTATGCAGCTCTCAGTTCTTGGACTTGCTCGGGTAACATCGTTACCTGCTATTATCCATCTGCCACCGATCCCGGTAGTTACGATGGCTGCGTATTCACTGGGGAACTACAGGCGTATGGTTGGGACGTTCGTGTTTGGCTTTCTTCGGTAAACGAACCTGCGCATGCTCACCTATGTATCTACAGGCATTCACTCTGACTAGCGGACCGGCGTCCTGTGACGGCGTGTATATGGGAGACAATTCCAAGTGCGAACCGCCAAATGATGTATGGGACACCACGTTCAATGAATGCACATCCTCTGGGGCGTCTACCGTAGGTCTCTATAGCAAATAGTCCGAGGAAATATCATCTGCCTGCCGTGGAGTCCTGACTCACTAAGATGCGGTACTCACTTGACCTAGGCACATGCCAATACTACAGATGTCGGATGACGACGATGTGGCATTTTCGCATCTCCGTGCAAAAAAGTGAAAACTAAAAGAAATGAGATCAGCCTCAAGTTCGCAGGTAAAGTCACGGAACAGGTACCCGTGCACATATAAGGCCATATGTCCCTTGAGTTTAGTGCAACTCAGAGGCTGAGTGTGACCTACCCGTGCTAGCCAAAAAAATGCTATGGGAGACCACCGTAGACCACCCCCTTCATGTGTTCTGTCACCTTTCTTTACACCAGCTGACACGCTGTCAGACCGCAGACACAGTGTGCACTTGCATCGACAACCTGTTCCAGTACGTCAAGCTTCAGGACGTTCGGACCGTGTTCATCAGCCTGAGTGGTCTGTGAACAAAGAATCGGGGGATCGAAAGGAGGATTATGAAATCGCCCATATTATGAAGGAAGAAATCCCAACCTTCATCGGAAGACCTGGAACGAATGGCCGGGAAAGCCGAACAAAACCCACATCTCGTTGAGAGCATTGTTCTGGAGTATGTATATGAGCGCTCTCTGTCCTGGAATGCAGACGTGTTTTATGCGCGGTATGTCGCGAGTGGGTGTAATGCGGATTGCACGCTCGTCGTGAACCGAATCCTCCAGACGAGATACGGCGCGCACTCGGCCAGGGTAAGACTATCCTTGGAAACGAGGGAAGGTTTCGGCGATGCTGACTGCTTGCCTGGTCGCAACCTCAACGAGTAAGAAGAAGCGCCAAAGACATGAGGCGCCTGCGTCAACAAACCATATTGAGAACATTGAAGGACACGTGTTTCTGGTGCAACATTGCGTACCACGAGTATCGGAGTAAACCGAAACACCTTGTTCTCTCACTCTTCGAAACCCACGACTGTGTACCATCGGCGAGGATGTCGTTAACAGATACTGGTGCGTGGCAGTTCTAAGAGTGACCGCGTAGTCACTGACAATTCAGTAAGACCCGACGATGGTACTTGACATCGGTCGCCAGAGTGGTGTGTGGGCTGTTGTGTTCCACCCTGACGGAATGCATCTTTTGGGAGGGTCCAGTTATGGGATTCGACGATGGCGACTTGCAGACGGTCAAGAGGTGGGAGAGCAAACAGAAATAAACTTGCGAGCCATTTCTGTATCGAGGGATCACAAATGGGTAGTGTGTGTGACCACGGAGGGAGCAAGTGTGTGGGATGCAGAGCTGCGTGAAAGGTCATTGACGTGGAGGGCGGAAACGACGTGTACGCGGTGGACGTCTCTCCGAACTCGGCCAGATTTGCCACCGGGACTGGACGGGGCGACAACCAAGTGAGCATCTGGAACATCACAAGCGGAGAGAGACTCGTCGGCCCGCTCCGACACGACATGATTGTCACTGGAATCAGATTCTCCCCTAATGGCGACCACATCGCCACTGCATGCTACGAGGGCTCGGCCCGCATCTTCGACAGTCGCAATGGTGACGAGCTGATCACCATCAACACAATCATGCCCTCACCGGCCCTAGTCACCCCACTTGCATGGTCCAACGATGGCCAGCAAATTTTTGCCGCATCAAAGGACAACAAAGTCAAGTGTTTTGAGGCATTCCGATGTTCAAAAAGCTGTTACCGACGTGGATCAGGGAGAATAACAAGGACCCGGCATTGCATAAACCCAATAAGGCTCCCAGAGAGTCGCGTCGGGCTGCCGATCATCAACCTTATTTCCAGTCTCCAGCAAGTGTGGAAGTCGCAAATGAAGGACCCTCATGGATGGCTGCAGGTCAACGTAAGCCAGTGAGTGCTCTTCCCTGATAGACGATTGGACACGGCCTGTTTAGCATGTCGTCTTAGCGAACGGCTGCGAAAGATGTTAGAAAACCAAAGGTTTGTTGTTCCCGAGTTTGTATGCAGGGACTTATTGGACGTCATAGAAAAAATCGGCTGCCAAGCCCAAGCATCCAAACCAAGATACTTCTCAAAGCGGACAAGGTCCCGCAGACACAACAGGAGCAGACCATGTGAGTCTTTTTCTTGTCATGATAGAACTCGTCACGACAGCTCACGTCCTATTATGTACAACAAGTGAACGATCCGTCTCAACCCTCAGCCGGCAGCATTCATTTGACGGTGCGCGTAGCTTCCTTTACATTGCATTGTCACGCTTATAGTGAGTCAGGACCAACACGAATCCGACGACGCCATCGTTTTGATCAGGGTCAGGGTCAGAATCAGGATGCCCGAATGGATGTTGTGCCGTGGCTCAGGTACTGGAGATGGGACCCATGGATGAAGGTAATTTGATGTAGCAAGCCGTCTAGATACTTGTGCAGACATTGACCAGGGTCGCTTATCAAATCCCAACTCTGGGATGGCTAGGACAGGAAGCGCGCGAACGCTGGTATTGGAGGACGGTCTAACTGATTCGAGCTAGGACTGCCGAACCTAAAAGTTGAAATTGTCAAGACGAGGTTGGGCGTTAGGATGTTGCATTTCCGGGCCTCCCGCTTCGATGATTTTTACGTTCATCACGGATCCAAAAACTACTCAGCGCATATGCTCGCGACCTGAGCGGACCTCGTTGAGTCGCTGATGGGCCTACTACTATGCTGGGTGTATACACCACTTGTGGCGACGCGCTACGCGTCCCTCAGGGTGTCCGTCGATCATGATTTGAGCCGCTCTTTCGTTCACACCCCGACATACATGAAACGAGCGTCATCGCGGCGCTGCGATGAACCGTCGTTGCATTCTGTCACCCTCGCTCTAGATTCGAATCTTGGTAACAAGCGCTTGAGCTATACATCTACCCTGTTCAAGAAACAAAAACATGCGTTTGTGGGTGTCCGGTGACTTTTTGAAGGACTTGAACGAGCGCCTTCCGTGTGTTTTTTTGCAGCGGGTTTGGCGCAATCTTTGCTTATCGAATCCCAACCTTGGGATGGCTAGGACAGGAATCCATACCGGCCAGTCCCGGCACGGTACCGCACGGAAACGAACGAACGCTGGTGGGAATCCGAAAAGGCCCTTGTAGCTCGGCTGGTCCGTGTGATCATATCTCTTCACAGGTCACTGACGGCTCTCGCGGATCAGGAGCCTCCTTCTCCCCGCCCACCTGAACCCAAATCAAAGTTACCAACCTTTCCTTGCGTCACCCCAGCACACCCCTTGTGGTCACTGTTCTGGAGCACACCTTTATGGTCACTGCTTCAAGTTTGGCCCCGGGTCACTCCTTCCGATTGTTGTAGTTGGTGGTTCACCTAGACGGCCCTAGGTGGTCGAGTAGCGGTTAAGCCCCCCTGACGAGAGCTTTCGCAGGCTCGAAACCACATGCCCTATACTCCCCTTGTACCTGTCCATGCGCGTACTGTACTACTGTCTGTACGCGGCCCTGATCCTCGGAGAGGGGCGACTGACAGGCGATAGCTCATTTTGTCGGCTCCTAGTACCTTGTCACACTTCTAAGGTCGCGCTTCTCGCTCTCTAGAGTCCCAGTTGGGTTCAAAGGCTTTCGAGGTAGCGGCGACCAACACCTGCGTCTGTTAGTTTTGGTATGGAAGTTAACTCCAAGTACAAGCCAAATAAGAACCTCTGGGAGCCTCACTGAGGACGAACTCATGCATGGCTGCGGAGATTATGTCGGAGAACTTAACAATAGTCTCTTGTAAATAGGCTGCTTGCGACACATTATCCACACGCTACCTTTTGAACCATAGATACTCTGGTCACTTGGATCCTGTTATTCCTACCATTCTGAGCGATTCTCGACAAAAATGTGCGTATTGAGCCTTAGATATCCCCTATAATCGTGGTGAGAGCGAACGAGTGATCTGACGAAAACCGACAATAGCATAATCTATACTCAAGAGATCCCTGAACGTGTTTATAATTTATGATAGGGACTCCATCAACGAGTACTCACCGGCACCAGTCTTCCCCAACGCGTAACACGGATCAAAGAGCAAGAACACACGTCCACTAAACGTAGGCAGACACTTCCGTCGCTTACGTGCGTAGGGTGGAACGATTGAACGCTTGCCACGACGCGGGGCCCGTCACGGTTAGAGGTGGAGGAGTATAAAAGCACGTACTATTCTCCAGAGCGAGCAACTGCCCAAACTTGACAAAGTAAACGTTCAAGTGAGTCTCGATAACCATCGCCCCTCTTGTCGCCCTAATCTCTAACCTCAATGCGAACAAGGCTGTCCCAAAGAGAAAAATGACTCGCTTTGCACTTATTGCAGCTCTATCAGCAACGTTGCTATCGATCTCCACAGGGGTCTCCGCCTATTGCTTCGCTTGTCCCGGGGGCGATTCCGGCGGATATCTCGATTCTTGGAATTGCTCGGGTAACACCATTACCTGCTATTATCCATCTGCTACCGATCCCGGTAGTCTAGATGGCTGCGTGTTCACTGGGGAACTACAGCCGTATGGTTTCGACGTTCGTGTCGGCTTTCTTTGGTAAACGAACCCGCGCATGCTCACCCAGGTATCTACAGGAATTCTTTCAGACTGGTGGACCAGCGGTCTGTGACGACCTGGCCATGGGAGACAATTCCAAGTGCGAACCGCCCAATGATCCGTGGGAGACCACGCTCAACGAATGTACATCCTCTGGCGCTTCTACTGTAGGGCTCTATAGCAAATAGTCCGAGGCAAATTAGTCACATCACGGTGTACAATGTAGAGTATCATATATCTGACACTCAAGAAATATCTTCTACCTGCAGTGGAGTCGTGATTCAGCAAGATGTGGACCATGTGGTACTCACCTGATCTAGGCATATGCCAACTACCATGCTTGTTTCAGATGTCGGACGACGACAACGTGGTATTTTCGCATCTCCGTGCAAAAAGGTTACTGTAAAGCTGAAATGAGATGAAATCACCCTCAAGTGCACAGGTACCGTGTACCCATGCGGTCACTTGGCCGTTGAGTTTGGTGCAACTCAGAAACTGAGTGTGAGTTACCCATGCCAGCCAAAAAAAAACTGCTGTGGAGGACCACTGTAGAGTGTAGACCCCTCCCTTCATGGTTCTATTATCTTGCTTTACACCAGCCGACACGCTGCTAGACCGCAGATACAGTGCGCACCGCCATCGACAGTTTCCGTACGTGAAGCTTCAGGACGATCGGATCGTGTTCATCAGGGACGCAGACTGGTCCATCACCGGCACCGCCACCTAGAGTCACGATCGTTGTTGCCAGTGGTATCGCAACCTAGGTGATGATGGGCTATTGCCTCAACTTCTTCCGCCTTGGAACGGACGATACATTCATACAGCCTCATGTCATCGGACAGCAAATACCGAGCAACGCGATAATACTCCCTGCTATCCTCGGGGAGCCTTTATTCACTCTCTAGAAACAGCTCCCCCCTCACCTGAACCGATTACGGGCTTCAAGCCTCTGGCAATACCTATTCTGCAACTTACAGTGTACCGGCTTTTTCTTTCTGAAGATCTGCCATATGTGCCATGTCGAACGTAGGGTTTGTGGTCATTAAATGTAGGAGAGCAACTCTGCGGTCAAACCTGATCATGGATTGGCGATTTAATAGCCAGAAGAAGATGCGGGAAGTAGGTTCAATTACGAACTTTTTCAGTCGCATGACGACTATCGGTCTCGATAGTAAGCGCAGCATTGACGATCCGATTTCAGCAAGCCTGGCCGCGACCATGAGGCAAGTAAAACAAGTTAACCGACAAAATTATCAGCAGCTTCAATAGTCAAGTACGCCAGGTTCCAACTCCCAAACAAGGGCTCGCATCAAAATATCACAGGTTTTCCCTCGACAGAAACGTCCAATGACACATCTATCTCGACCTCTTTCATTGACGGACGCGTTCCAATCTTGCCGCCGCCTTCGAGGTGCTCTAAAGTGAGATAACTCGTCTCGCCATCGTAAGCTGCAACTTTGTGGAGGATTTCAACCACGGCTTCGTTCCTGCCACGACGCATGAGGTCAAACACAATCGGGGTATCGAGAGGGGATTATGAACTAGCCCATAGTATAAAGGAAGAAATGCCAACCTTTATTGGAAGACCTGGGACGAGGGGCTAGGAAACCCGCACACGAAAATCCACATCTCGGGGAGAGCGACCTTCTGGAGTATGAGGCTCTCTATCCTGAAATACGAATGTATTTTGTGTGCAGTATATTGCGAGTGGGTCTAATGCGGATCATACGCTTGTCGCGAACTGAGTCGTGCAGACGAGATACGGCGCGCACTCGGGCCCGTAAGTCCGAGGGTAAGACTACCCTTGGCAACGAGGGAAGGTTTTGGTGATGTCGACTACTTGCCTAGTTGCCACCTAGGTGGGATTCGATTAAGAACAAGCGTCAAAGACACGGGGCGCCTGCGTCAACAAACCATGTTGAGAACAAGGAAACTATCAGAACCGTCTAGAGAGACCTTAGGGACTATCCCAAGGGGATGCTCTGGAGTGAAGACGATTCCAATTCTGAAGAACAACTACGATACATGGAGGTATTATATACTACTACGAAGTAAGATGACTAAGCTACGGAAATGAAGTGGTTAAGGGTTTGATCCGGTGGGAGAGAAGGAATGTTCTACGGGGTTCTTCGTACTTCTGTGATATATGTGAAGAGGTGAAAAGGTGAAACATGACATTACCCCCCTTCTAAGAGTCGAAGTCCCTTTCGACGATCTCACCTTCTAAATAAGGAGTGTCCGTAAGGGGTGTGTCGAACGAGCAGTTGCAGAGGGGATCCATTGTTTCTCGGAACGAGAGGAAGTCCGGGTCGAGGAACGTGGGGGATGGAACTGGGAGAGGGAGGTTTTGACAAATTGGGCAAGAGCAGGGGTTGTCTACATCGGCGAATCGAACGCGCATCGTCTTTTTTGGACGGGGGGCGGCAGGGTGTAGTCGGTGGAAGTCCTTTATAGCGTCTGTTGCGTTGTCCAAATCGGGCGCTTTCTTCCACTCGTTTTCTTCTCTAGGGAATCCTTTCCAGTGGACTAGGTATTCTATGGTGCCGCGTCGTTCTCGTGAATCGACGATGTTTTCTATTTCCTGTTCTTCGCCTTGTGGTTGGACGATCGGTGGTGGGGGTGGTGGCTTCTTTTGCGATGGGAATTCTCCTTTGTGGTATGGGTGTAGGAGACATTCGTTGAAGACGGGGTGTATTCCTCGCCACTTTGAGTCCAACTTGAGTTTGTAGGCCCCTTTTCCAACCTTTTCGAGTATTTTGAACGGTCCGTATCGTTTGTCGTCTAGTTTTCGTGACGGACGGTCAGAACGGATGTTGGTTGATTCGAGGAGAACGAGATCTCCTGGTTTGTACTCGATGGGTGGCCTTGTTCCTCGGTCATGGTACTTTTTCATGTCGTTCGCAGCGTGTTGAAGAGCTTCTTTCGCTCTTTGGTGACTCTTTTTCATTTCTTCTACGAAGACGGCTGCTTCCTCATTTCCGTTTCTTGCTACGGATTTCTGAGTGGTGTTGATGCGGGGTGTTTGTCTGTAGTTGAGGAGGAAGGGGGATGTCTTTGTCACGGAAGAGACTTTGGAATTGTGAGCGAACTCCGCTAGAGGAAGCCAATCCACCCAATCGGATTGTCGATGGTTGACGTAGATCCGAAGGTATTGTTCGACGAGCGCGTTGAAGCGTTCGGATTGACCGTCGGTCTGTGGGTGATAAGCGGTGGATGGATTTCCTTCTATTTGGAGGAGCTCTTGGAGCGCTGTCATGAACGACGACACGAATTGTGGGCCCCTGTCACTGATGATCTTCTTTGGAGTTCCGTGTAGTTTGAAAATGTTGTCACGGTAGATTCTCGCGACTCCGGCGGAAGATATCGAAGTGGAGATGGGGAAGAAGTGGACCATCTTTGAGAACGTGTCGACGACGGTTAGGATCGCATCCTTTCCGTTGGATTCTGGGAGTGGACCGATGAGGTCTATGGAGATGACTTCCCATGGTCCGTCGGCGGGTTCGTTCGGGTGTAGTTGTGTTCGCTTCGTCTTGGTTTTGACCTTTTGACAGATGTCGCAACCAGAGACGTAGCGGGCGATGTCCTTCTTCATGGAGGGCCAATAATATCATGTGCGGATGAGGTCTCCTGTTCTTCGCGCGCCGGGATGCCCCGAGAGTGGGTGGTCGTGGTTTTGGACGATGATCGCTTCTCGGAGGGATGGTTCCATGGGGACGTATAGGGCGTTGCCCCAGTGGATAACTCCGTCTTTGAGCTTCCATGGAGAGTCGCTCTTTTTGACTCCCTCGATTGCGAACTTTTCGGCGCGGGATTGGAGATCCTTAATCCGTTTCTCGAACGCGATAGAGCGCACAGCTGCTCCCTCGTCGTTTGAGAATCGGTCGGGTTGAAGTACGGTGATTTCCTTGTTGTCTTCGACATTCGTGTCGAAGTCCAGTCTCCGTGATAGTGGGTCCGCTGGGTTTGTCTTTCCAGCTCTGTGTTTAATCACGAAGTGGAATTCTTGGAGGAGTTGATTCCACCGTGCTTGTCGTCGCGATAGATCTTGTGGTCGTTTGAAGTATTCGAGATTCTTGTGGTCTGTGAGGATCTTGAATTCGTGTTTAGCATCGAGGAGATAGTGGCGCCATTCTTTGAGTGCGAATATGATGGCTGCCATTTCGAGGTCGGCTGCATGGTAATTCCTCTCCGCTTCGTTGAGTGACCTGGATATATATGCGACGGGATGCCATCGGCCTTCTCTCTCTTGTGACAGAACTGCTCCTATGCCGATTCCTGATCCATCTGTTTCGAGGCGGAATGGTTGATCGTAATCAGGCATTACGAGTGCGGGAGCGGTCGTAATGGTCGTCTTTAGGAGTTCGTAGGCTTTCTGGCAGTCTTCCGACCAGTTGAATTCGACCTTCTCGGATGTGAGGGCGTTGAGAGGTCGAGCGATTTTGGCAAAGTCTTTTACAAAGCGTCGATAGAAGTTGAGGAATCCTAAGAATCCACGTACTTCTTTCTTCGATTTGGGGACCGGCCATTCGGTGACTCCTTTGATCTTGGTTGGATCCATCCGGAGTTTCTGGTGCGAAACGAGAAGTCCGAGATATTCGACTTCGTCGACTTCAAAGTCGCATTTCGTGTGACGGAGACTTAGTTTGTTGTCTCGTAGGATTTGCAGGACTTCTCGCACTATTCTCCGATGTTGTTCGATGGTATCCGTGAAGATCAGGATGTCGTCCATGTAAACCACTACATTTCCTCGATTGATCAGATCGCGGAATATGTGGTTCATCATGGTTTGGAATGTCGCGGGGGAGTTGGTCAATCCGAAGAACATTACGAGGGGTTCGAAGAGTCCTCGGTTTGTTCTAAATGCTGCTTTCCATTCGTCTCCTTCTTTCATCCGTATATTGTTGTATCCCCATCGGATGTCGAGTTTGGTGAAGTGTTTGGCATCTTTGAGTTTGTCGATCAACTCGGCGATCAGTGGGAGGGGATAGCGGTTTTTGACGGTGATAGCGTTTAATTTCCGGTAGTCTTGAACCGGGCGGAGTCGGCCGTCTTTCTTTTTGATAAAGAAGAAAGTGGACGCGAAAGGGGATTTGGAGGGACGGATACGACCAGAGGTTAAGTTTTCTTCGAGGAAGGAGTCTAGTTCCTTTTGTTCATCGACGGTTAGGTTGTACGTCTTACAGTCGACTTGGTGGTCGCCTGGGAGGAGTTCGACTGCGTGATCCCAAGGTCGAGATGGGGGTAATTCATCGAATGACTCCTTGGCGAACACGTCCTTGTATTCGTGATAGGCTTCTGGAACTACGTCCTCGAAGGTTTTCAGATGTTTTTCCTTCTGTGCTTCGATCGCTAGATCTTGGGCAACGCCTCGTGACATGAGGTAATCGAGTGCTTCGATTTTGAAGATGCGATCACCCTCCTTCCAAGATTGACGATACTCCGAATCGTCGTCATCATCATCGGTGGGAATGAGATCGGGGACATGATCTTCGCACGTAAAGGAAATGGATTGCGAGGCCCAATCGATCGTCGGATTGTGACGTTTGAGCCAGTCGTAACCAAGGAAGAGCGGATGCGTTCCGAGGTCAGTCACCGCAAGGGATATCTTCTCAACGTGGTCTTGGATGGAGAGTTCCACCAAAACAAAGTCGGTGATAGCTCCACGAGAGTTCGCTGTTCCGTCAGCATTGTAGACGGGGATCGCGCGGGGTAGTTTATGTGACGGAATGTTGTTCCGTTTCACGAAAGACGCATCGATGGTCGATCCGGTGCAACCAGAATCGATGAGCGCGTCGGCTGTGATTGTTCTCCCGTTGTCTAGTAGCATACTCGTGGAGATTGTGAGTGACCGATCGTCCTTCTTCGAGATTTTCTTATATCGTGGCTTGCTTTGCAGCTCGCGCAACGATAGGTGGGCCTCGACGGGGGACATTTGACTTATCTCAGTGATCAGCTGAGGAGTCACTTCAGTCACTCTTGTGTCGTGTACGAACGAGCGGAGGTGAGACATCGCACGCTGTTCGTCCGTATCTTGACAGACTTTCTGAATCCACTGGGTCGACCAGGGATCCACTGTGTTCATCCATGAGGAGCGCTTGCTCCTTTTCTCTGCCGTTGATTTATCGGCACCCTTTTCCATGACCGGAGGTACAACCGGTGTAGTTTTTATTGTCCGTGGCGGACGTTGCAGTATTGTTGGTGGAGGGCGCTCAGCAGCCGCATCACACTCAACTTCAGTCGGTTCGTCTACTTGTAACACACTATATTTGTTCTGCAATGACTTAGGTGGTACGGTACAAGAAGACGTATTGTTCGTAGCACTAGACGACTGTACTAAGCTACGTTGGGAAAATCCTTTCGAACCGCTGTGGCAACTTTATCCGCCAGTTCCTGTTGTGTTTCGTATTCTATCTTTTGTCCGCTTATTTCTATTGTACGGACTTGACGGGGACGTGGTTTCGCATGGGTTGCACAGGGCCAGGCCTGGTCTTTACCCTCCTTCGCACAGCTGATGCATTTTCCTTCTGCGCGCAACTTTCCGATGTCCATTGGAGCACCAGCTCCGCTGAAGGTTCCGACCGCGTTTGGATGGTATTGGTAGGTGACGGAAGCCGCGGGTTTCGGAGGTTGGTTTGCTCCGGTTGCTTGGGGGCGGGGTTGTGACGGGCGGTTAGGAGTCCAGGATGTCGTGGTGTGTAGTGATGATTTCTTTGCGTCGGCGAGACAGCGAAGAGAATATTCTGCTCGAATGAGCTCTTTTTCCCAAACGCGGACATCGTGTTCATCTACGATGCCGGGGATTTGACTGATCACGAACTCCACGTATTTGTACTGGATTCCGTTCCGTGCGATTTCGGTGAGATGCACGCCGTGAGATTGGACGTTCCACTTGGCCTCGGCGATGAGGGTGGACATCTTGATGAAGAAGTCTTCGATCGTTTCGTTGGCGTTCTGCTTCAACGTTCGCAGCTTCCTCTCTGCGTCGCGTTGGAGGGACTTCGGTTGGAACATCTCGACGAGGGTGTCCCAGAATACGCTGAAGGGGTAGATATCGAGACTGTTCTCGTTCTGGATTACGAACAAGTCTGCGAAACGCCCGGCAGCATTGTTGCCAGTAAGAAACGATAGGACGATTGTTATTTTCTGTTGGTCGTCTGGCGTTCCTTCCTCGAAGGAACGTAGATACATCTTCATTTGTCGCGCCCACTGGACGAAATTCTCCTTGTTGCCATCGAAATAGCCGGGCTTGGGCAGGCGATTCTTGCCTAAGCGGCCTTTGGAGGAAG
>JBBPQP010000295.1:0-31316 GCA_038092555.1 Boletus subgraveolens | reverse complement strand
AGGTTGTTCTGACGGCCAGGCTTGTCGGGGTGGCCGTCAGGGGTGAGCTCGACAGCATCCTTGTGTCTTGAAATTGCTTCATCGAGGTCACCCGGACTCCGAGTCGGCTTGCTGAAGTGCTTGAAACGAGTGATGAAGCAGTCACCGAGGCTGCCCAGACAGCTGGGTTTGCCAGGGTGGCCGTCAGGGATGAGCTCGATAGCATCCTTGTGCCCTGAAATCGCCTCCTCGAGGTCACTTAGCTCGCCGAAGCGCTCGAAACGAGCTCTGAGGGAGAGGGCGAGGTTGTTTAGACAGTCGAGTCTGTCAGGGTGGCCATTGGGCGTGAGCTCGACAGCATGCTTGTGCCTCGAGACTGCTTCCTCGAGGTCATTTGGGTTGCCCAGGCACCAAAATCGAATTAAGAGGGAACTGCCAAGGTTGGTCAAACAGCCAGATCTGTGAGGGTTGCCATCGAGAAGAAGCTCCACAGCATCCCTATGCCTCGAGATTGCTCGCTCGAGGTCACTGAGGTCACCGGTACACGGGTCACCAGTCACGATAAACTTGGCAAGGTTATCCAGCTGATCGAGCCGAGCTTTCGGAGTGATGTGCACTGCGCTTCCTGTGATGGATATCGACTTGCCGATGTCACAGGCGCTGCGAAAGATAAATCGCACAAGAAGCGCAGCACCAAGCCTACTGAGCATCCAGGGCTTTTCAAAATGGCCGTCCGGAGTGAGTTTCACGGCGTCCTCGATCTTGGAAATTGAGCTGTTGAGGTCGGCGACATCACCACGTCGTACAAAACGTACGCAGTGGGCGTCACCAAGGGAGGTGAACACCCAGGACTTATCGGGATGGCCATCTGGAATGAGCTGCGCGGCTTCCTCGATCACTGAAATTGACTTTTCAAGATAATCAAAGTCGGCAGTGATCTCGAAGCGTTTGCGCAACACAGCACCGAAGTTGACCAATCGGTATGGCCGGTCGAAGTACCATTCTGGAGGTATTCGAGCAGACCGGTCCAATTCCGAGATCAACTCATCAATCTCGACCAACTGCCCTGACATCTTGGCCTGATATTGTTTGAGCGTTTGAAGTACGAGATTCGCAGCTCGGTGTTCGTAGCTGCCCTCGCAGCAAATCTGCCTGACTTCGCTCATGAGCACCCCGATTTCGTCCGCGATGGACGCCTCATATTGCAGCCTCCCGTAACGATACAGGAGAGCTTGAGCGAGTTGCAGTAGTGTCCCTGGTCGGTCTGGGAGAGGCGCTGGACGCAAAACGAGCACTTCGCGATAAGAAGCAATGGCATCTTCGAGGTCGGAGATTGTACCGTGAGCTTGACCGTTTATGAATCTCGCCGTAGCAAGGTTGAACAGTGCGGTTGCGCGACATTGATGATCGGAAGGACAAAGGTCCAACACACGTTTGAAGCATTCTACGGATTCTTTCAGCTCCACCATCCCGTGGTCTCTGTGGTAGTGGAGAAGTGCATTGTGCCCTTCATCTGTTGCATCTCCGACTCCGATGCATGACTGGTCCTCGCATCCCAGCTAACAGAGTCTCATTAACAACAGGGACACATAATATAGCTATTACTCTCACATTGCTATCGCCTTGACTCCAATCAGCGAAAGAGTCGAAACGCCGTTCTTCGAGGGTAATAAGGAGCGAAGGACAGGGAAAGGCATCTTCCCCTCCCGAAGAAGAGAACGGAACTACACCAATTTTGAGCAAGAGCCACCAGAACGCCAAAGCTCGTGTACATACGGTACGTGCTGCCATTCTGAGCCAAACCACCCACGCTAATCTCTGATACGCAGAGTGTTTCCCCATTTCCGAGCATTGGCTCAAACTCGAAAGAAGCGTTGACGGAGAATCGGACCTTGACCGTTGAATCCGTGGGCCTAATTATCATGAGCGGCAGCAAGGAGAATGGAGAAAGGGCTTACTCACAGCATAATCTCATCGTCCCATTCGATGATGCTATCGTAGAGCAAAACTGGCTTATTTTTGCTCTTTCTCTTTGTACCGTTGAACTGGATAAGGACATAAAAGCCGACGGGCATGCGTCTGAGACCAGCGACAACGTTTTCCACCCGTATGCCTGTGAAGCGATTGTCATACGTTTTCTACAAGGGCACAAGGCATACATACGCGTGATCACGATTTGCCGAATGTCATCGGGAGGAGCAGGGAGTGAAAATGCCTTGGGGGAGAGCGTTGACTTGCGCAGTTCATTGCGGGCTGTGCTGTTGGGTTCATCGCTATTAATGCGGCCTAGTTAACACTCTAAGCCTTGGCAAAAGGAGAGACCCACGTCTTTTTCCGAAGATAAACTACATCTGAGAATCATTAGGAAACTGTGAACAATCATTGCGATGAAACACTTGCTGTCCGAGTTACAGTCATCCGTGTATTTTTCTTCCAAGAATGCCCGAAAGTGTTCTTCTTCCATCATCTCCTCGTAAGGCAATTCATTCTGGAGGCTTGGTCGAGTTATGCATGTGAGCAGTGCAAGACACCGAACCTTTTCAAGCATGGTTAGCCACTGGCTGTCATGAGTGATAGCCACCTGGATGTTGGGACTCTTCAAGATAGCTAGAACTTCAGTATGCTGTAGGGTACGATATTTTGGTGTGCAAACCTTGTCCAGTAGGTAACGATTGATAACGTCAGAAGGGTGAAAAGGCTAAAGGATTGTTCAATCATTGTCTGTTCGATCATATTAGTGAAGGTACATACTGGAGATAATGCCGGCACGCGGCTGACACGTGTGCCCCCATTCATATCGTTAAGTGTACCATGACCCCACATCTTGAGCACACCTCTCGAAACCATCCGCTGCCAGAAGAAAACCAAGATGCGAAGCAGGGAGCTCGCCAGCAATGTGAATTCAGACCAGATGCTTCTCGAGCGCGGCCCCAGCTTCTCAATCACAGTATGGTTATCCCAGCCCCTCACTTCGATCTTGAAACCTGATATGAGCACGGCTTGGTTCTCATTGCGATTTTCCCTGAGACTCTGGCGGTAATCGCATCTGGAATTCCAGATGTATCTTCCTGCATCGTCACGTTCCAGTAGGATCTGTTTACTAGGTCTGGCATCATGGAACGAGGCAAGATACCAAGAACTCGTTTTATAAAATCCGGTAATGAGGTAGAGGGATTTGCAATGAGCAAATTGACACCAATCAAGCGCGCATCTCTCCGCAAGCTTACGAAACTCTTCCTCCTTGCTCTTATTGAGATTTTGGCGTACAGCACCTGATGGGAGGATAAGGATGGCGCCTGACGTAGAACATGACATGAATTTGCAGGGTGCGCTTGGGATACCTGGTCAGCATTGTTGCGCCTCTCTCAGTATTGATGTTAACCACTTACCTCTGGGCGTGCTTCAAGTTATCACCGTGCGGCCCCTGGATGCCATTACAAATTACACGACCGGGAGGGAATGCATTTGGAATAGGAGAAACTTCGGTCGGGTTGAACTTGGTCAGTCCAACAAGGCCCACAAGATCCTCGCGCCTGGCCCAGTGGAGCTCGTGGTCCGAGGAGAAACATATATTAAACAGGACTTCGAACATTCCATCATCATCGACGTAGCCAACATCTCCGATATGGAGTCCGTTTTCTTCGTAGGATGGAGGGAGGCCAGGCTTTGGTTCTGGAAACCGCAAGGGGTACCCGAATGATTGTTGCAGGTTTTTTGCGTATAGATTTTGTGAGGCCTCGACCATTGCGCGAATGTTGCGCGAATGTGCTTGGGATGAGAAGCGCTTTGGCTGCGTGTCAATGTCTCACTGGTATTTACAACTCGTGAGTCTCTCATGACCTTGTGGTGCGGGTTTCGTCTGCCAAATTTAAACGTCAACACTCGCAAACACCTCCCATAACCTCCCATTTTCGGCACTTATCGTTTTTGTACAATAGCTGATTCTCTTCCCACATTATCTCAGACTTTCACTCCAAGTCACTTGTAAATCACTTGTAAATCACTTCGCCTACAATACACGAGCATCTCTTTCCAGCAAGGTCACAGTCGGCACAGCCGACCCTGGTCTTTATCAGCCGCGAAATAGCCTCTCAACTTGACCTCAACACCTTCCGTCCGCAGGTTACCCGACTCCGCACGAGCTCATTCATAACCTCTCAGTCGCGTTCCTGCTACAGAGTAGTCACGGCCCCACGTCGTACAAGCTTACCGATCGTCGATTTCCTCTCCACTCACCAACGGGAGTGGATACCACACACAAGGGACCCTCGCGGATAGCTGCGGGTCAATGCCAACGGGTGAGCACTCCTTGGTAGACGAATGGATGTGATGTGCGTAAACATATCATCTTAGCAAGTGGTTGCGAAACCCGCCGTAAAACAACAGGTCCATTGTTCCTCGTATCTGTATACAGGGACTCGTCATACGTTACAGCACAATCCACCTCCCGAGGCTACAGCTCCTCAGCATCCGAACGAAGATACTTCCAGTAGCGGATAACGTACTGCAAATCGAAGGGCAGCAGACTCCGTGTGTCTTATTCTGGTGAGGTAGAACTATTCGCGACAGCTCACATCCTATTAGATGTAACAAGAGAATAATCCATCTCAACCCTCCCCCGCGAGGGTCCGTGTAATCGTGCGCGTGATTTCCTTTAGCTTACATTGTTAGACTCATAGTAAACCAGCATCAGCAAGGATCAGGCGATGCTACCATTGCGATCAGGTTACCTGCATGGAGGTTGCGTATTCGCTCAGGTGCGCATGATGCCCTTGGTCATGCAGGCTGCATGGGACCTCGGCGTCAACACAACCATGCCACTAACATCTACTCCAACAGTGAATCCGAACGCCTCGTAGTCGGGTTTATCCAAAAGGTACCTTGTGTTCTCGTTCTCGTGGACCCCTTTCTACGTTCTCATCGTCCTTGCCTAGTATCAGATCTCCCGTCACCAGATCGTGATTGCGTTGAAGTGCTGGGGTATCGTCGCCGACGATGTCAGTATCACCCCCCCTCACGCCCGGCCTCAAGGAACTACCACAATACGTTAGCCAGTGTGGTCTATCCCGTGCAGCCATCTTTAATGCGGACGAAGCCTCTCTCGCGTGCCTAGAGACCTCTTACCTCGATCTCCTCCAAATCCACCGATATAACAACGAGGTCCCCGCAGAAGAAACGATGAAGGCCCTCCACGATCTCGTTCAAAGTAGTAAGGTGCGCCACATCTGCGCAAGCTCGATGTGCTGCCGACAATTTGCCCACCTGAACGAGGTGGCGAGAAAAAACGGCTAGACCAAATTTGCCAGCATGCAAGACGAGTATTCGTTGCTTTACCGTGAGGAGGTGTGTCCCCATTGCATGAGTCACTCGAATGGGGTATGTTTTGACGAGGCACGTGCAACAAAGATGGGTCCCAGACTAGATCCTACGGACGGTAGGTAAAGAACCGGAGGAAATAAATGTGGCATACGCAATGCCGTCGCAGGATGCAAGGTCAAGTTTGGTGCCCTTAGCACGGTGGTTCTGCGCGAATTCAGTGTATCGAATCAACTGCAGACTCAGACGAGATTGTCGTTCAAGCACTGGGCCCCGACTCAAAGTTGCTACCTGTCACTCCCCTTCTCGATTGTTTTCGTTACAATCTCTGTGTTTCCAGCTCCCTGGGCAGAGATCTTATCCTGGATCCCGTGGCCAAGGGCGAAGAAAGCGACAACACTGAGGATGAAAACGAATGAGGGGTGGAGGAAGACCTCGCTCCGTTAATCTCAGCTTCCCATGGACCAACTGTCCAAGCCTTAGACGATCCACCCCTTGGAGGGCTTTCGAAGAGACTCAGCATTAACCGATGTAATACCGAGGCCCATGGTCACTCGCGCTATCCTGTATCCTCACACTAACTCACTAGCTATAGAGCACGACATTTATTTCATCTTTCGTACTGCACTTGACTTCATTCCAGAGATTACTTCGTATACTGAGCACAAGCCACGGACAAAATCAACATATGTATATATGTCGTCGAGAATCCAACCTAGTCATGAATGCTTTCTTCACTTCCGAGCGAAAACAACCCTCCATGTACTCTCCATACGCTCCTGAATACCAAAATAAAAGTGAGCAACCACCAAAACACCAAAAAAGTGGGCACCCTCACGAGATCAATCACTTTCTTCACGCTCTCCCTCTCCAACAGCGCCCTCTTATACCTTCTCAGCCTTTCGAACTTTACCCCCGCCAGCATATCCCCAAGCTTCTTTCCCGTGCCAGGCTCGAATCGCCAGAAATCCGTCTTAATGGCAGTATCCATGGATGTCAACAGAGGCACGATCGCGCAGTCCGCGTTCGTAAAGTCCTTTCCAATAGCGTACTCTCCTCCTCCAGTTGCGTTTAGATCCGGAAGAAACGTCTGGATTTTCTCCAGTCCCTCGACCAGCTTCTCGGTAGCCCCTGGGACCCCACGGTTTATTTCAAGCAAGGGTATCTCTACGTTGCGCGCGACGGCGTCGATGAAGAGCCGCACACGGGCACGCGCGGCTGGGTCGGATGCGGGCGGGAGGAGCCCGGAGTTCGGGAATAGATCAGCGAGGAACTCGAGGATGACGGATGATTCTGTGAGTTTGAAAGAAAGTGGGGATGGTTCCTCGGGTGGTACGTTGGGCCCTCCGTAGGTGATAGCAGGAACCTACCCAGCGTAAGGACACTTTAGCAGTGCGTCCATGATGCGGATGGCATGCATTGTCGCTCACCTTTTTAGTTAGTGGATTGACTTGTGCGAACCAGACCGGTTTGTTGTCAAGATCATAGCCTTGTGACGTGTACGTTGCTCCAGTTTCCAGCAAAGCGATTTCAACCTTCGGGGCACGTATTTAATGTGATCAGTAACTTCCTTCCTAGCACAACCAATAGGCTAACATACCCTGTGGCAGAAAGGCGATATCTTGTACCATCTGCGATCAGCGTTCGTGCTCTCAGAGACGTTCCAATACCTTACCTTGAGGGCATCGTGATAGTAAGTGATTTGCTCCGACATGTTGTTTAGGACTTAAACGCTTGCTGTCCGGGAATTGAGGAACAAAGAGTAACAGACAGGTTAACTCAAATCTAAGGACGTTACAAATTCAGTCGACGTGATAGTGCCTATCCGGTGCAAACGAGGGTAATACTAGAATTTGCACGTTTCTGGTGAACCTGCCTCGATCCGTGATCGGATGTGCCTGACGACTGGGGATATGAAAACATTGAAAAGACGGGCATCATGCGCAGTCACAGGAGTGTTGGGACAGTTTGTCATGCTGTAATCCCGGATACTTGTTCGGTCATCGGAGAAGTTACCGCAAGATCTGAAATGGGAAGACGCTTATGAATACGAGCGCAAAAAGCACCCACATGACTTACTTGTTTCCATATCCCTCCCAACGTGTACCTGTTCGATTTGAATGGAATCCTCGAACGAGTCCGTACGAGACTAGATCAGTATGTATGTAGTATACGGCCGAACAACGTCGCAGGAACCCCCTTGTTTACAAACTAGGGGTCGTCGTTGATGACTCAGACCTTGCTTGCAATAAGAAAGAGTAGCGTGGAAATAAAAAGTTGTACAAATCGACATATGTTGTGTGTCGAGTGAGGAAAAAGCTGCGAGAGCATGCAGAAACCGTCGAGATACAAGTACATAGGAAGGAAGTGAGAGACAAGATTTGATAAAAAGTGAGACAAGAGGCAGGGGGGAAAAAGCTATCGGCCTTGACCTACTACACTATGAGGGTCCGAATGCACAAATATTCAGCGCAAAACTTTTTGGGGTAGCGCGCTACTTTCGCCGACCAGCGCGCTACTTTCGCCGACCAGTGCACTACTTTCATCGACCAAGCGCGCTACTATTCGTCAACCCAGCACGCTACATTGTAACGAAAGACTAAGTCATATGCATAATGAACTTGAGATATGACTGGAAGCTATACCACTGACACTACCACATAAGAACAAAACTGTCTCAACAGTGCTCGAATATGTTCATCTGTCAGTAGTTCTACATATAACTTCCAGTATAGCAATATTGTGCAAAGTCTCTTCTTGTTGCAGAGTGTCTGACCGTCTGACTGTTGACATGATAGCCTCTTTGCATTCAGGACAAACACCAGGAACCTCGGCACCATCCAGCAGAGTCAGGATTTTGTGGTCATGGCATGGGTCTTCAGGATGAAGAAGCTGCCGTGCTGCACCGTTCCACTACTCATCCTTCCATGATGCTCCACATCATGTTGGCGTCATGCAATTGGGTGGTGGTATGAGAGGTGGTTCTGTATAAGCAATTGCACGGTAGCTCTCCTTGATGAGTGACTTTGTGCATGCGAGAATGTAAAAATATTCGATGCCCATACGGTGGGCCTCAGAATGGGTAATGGAAGACAGAGGTCATAACAAAAGATCATGAAATGCAGGCTCAACCCAGTGGTCGACACAGTATCGATGTCCAAGCTGAAGTTTGAGGGATGCGTCAAATGGCGACATTCGACTGAGCTCTGCAACTGCATACTGAAAACCATCGGGAATTTCGAAAAAAGCAGATAATTTGAGGATGGAAATAAGGAAATCTTCACGGTGATGCTTGCCGAGATAACTAGAATGATGATGGCTTGAATGTAATGCTACACGCACAAAAATGGCAGGATTGATAGTACATACCCACCAGATAGAAAAGCTAAAAGGTAGTCAAACTCATTCTGAATGACTCCATATAGAATGATTGGATTCTCGTCGCAGGTTCCTTCACTGGTGCCTGGCTGGCTTCCTGGCTGGGGAAGTGAGAGAAGAGACTTGAGCACTGAGGATCGTAATGAGAGAAGGCCAGGATAGAGTCTGTAGAGTGTTTGGCAAGTTGATTCTAAGATCTGGACTTTCGTTGACCATCAATGCTGCACATGTTGTAAATAAAATCTCACCAGGAAATGGACAGTTCCATCATGAAAATAGTATCTTGGGTGTCACTCTCGAGGAATGGACACTGGTGATGGCATGTCATTGTGGTACAGAATGGATGTGCAGCGTGCAGTCCTCAGTGAAATGACTATGTAAGCAGTCAGTTCACCATCCATTGCCGGTGACCTCAATCTAGCCAGACTCCACATCAACAGCAGGGTTGCATGCAGGCTCATCCGCTAAGCAACTTTCCAGATCTTCCAGTCAGGGACTACTGGAGCCCTGATGTACTCTGAGCTCACGAAATATTGGATAATGTGTATCAGCATGCTTTGCAACTTTTACAGCAAGAAGACAACAACCGCCTTCATTTGCAAATTCACATTGACTGGATCTATTGCCAGATGGTACCTTTGCTAGAAGCTATCCACTATGAGGTGGAGGATACCCATTGGATCAGTCTTTGTGTGAATGCATTGGGTGAACTACTAAGCAAACTTGAGCATGCAGCTTTGGCCGCAGCTGGGCAGTGAGCATCATTTTTATTATCTTTATACATAACTGAGGATTGATTGTTCCAAAGGGAGAATTTGACAACGGACATTATCAGGATTGCCCCAATGCATTCTTGTTTGTTGGGCAGTCCTGGCTGCCCTCACTTCGAGTTTGATCTGCATTGGTTAGTTGAGGCAGTGTCATCTACCTGTTGAATCCCACTCCAGACCCTTGCAAAATCACTCGGCATTCATCGGAACACCCTATGTCACCATCTCCACATGAATGGTCTCTCCAACCACCAGTTTTCTGACATCACAGACCAGGAACTTGACATCATCATCCACGATTACAAGCTCCAACGTCCCAGTGCCGGTTTTCGATTTGTCATGGTGTACCTTAATTCTTATGGAATTAGCATTCAGCGTAGACGTGTCCAGATGTCCATGCAGCAAATTAGTCTGCTGGGCCAGATTCTTCACTCCCGGACAACAGCACAACAACAGGTATACCATGTGCCATAATCCAACTATCTATGGCATATTGATGGTCACCATAAGCTAATTTGATGGGGCTTTGTGATTTATGGTATGATTGATGGATATTGTCGCACTGTATGTATTTTTAAAAATCCTAGAAACCTACTAAAATGCAAGCAGGTTGTCAGATTACGAGCCAGTATAAACAATTATGCATCAACTGTTCTCGAACTCTTCCTTGGTGCAATTGAGATATATGGAATGCCATCACACATCCATGGGGATCGTGGTGGTGAAAACATGGATGTTGCAGTATGGATGATTCAACACCGTGGTCCTAATAGATCTTCCTTCATGTGGGGGAAATCTACCACGAACTCTCGCATTGAACGACTTTGGGTTGACACAGGCATCCAGTTCGTGCGATATTGGCGTGCATTTTTTTCTCGCCTCGAAGACATTCATTTACTTGATGTATATAATCCATCTCATCTATGGCTTTTGCAGTTTCTATTCTTAGATGAACTTAATCATGACTGCCACCAATTCCAACATGATTGGAATCACCACCCGATCTCAAAGCGAGGTCACAATCAAACACCGTTAGTACATACATATATTCTATTATGTATATAACAGAGCCACTAACCTTCCAAAAGGACATGAGATTTTTATCCAAGCTGTAACATGGTGTATATCCTGAACCTTACAAAGATGTACATCCAGAAATTCTCACAAGATACATGCAAGATGACAACATACAAGACGATAATCAAGCTGACATACAGGCTGAGATCATGGCTGATCAAAATCGCCATGTCTGGCATCTGGCTGTTGCCATGCCATCTGCAGCCACTCTGTTCCATTCCACAGAAGCCAATGAGGCTTTCATTCTCGCTCTTCAAGCGAGCCGAGATGAAGATATTATTCCAACTGGTTTTGGTGTCGCAGAGCATGAGTGGGTGGATGGGACTTACCCTGAAGCTGAAGTGATCACTGTTGGTCATGCTGCAAGGGAGTACAATATGAATTTGCCATTCAGAGTTTGGTGGCCACGAGCTGTTTTGTGGGCACAGGGGTTGGATGTGATGACAGCGATCTGTATGATCGAAGGGAACAAGCTCTAGTCACATCAACTGACTACATGGCATATATATAGACTGTATAAATAGGATGGGTGCCAGACGACTAATCCTAGTGGTGTTCTTTGCCTGTTCTTTGCCTCAATGGTCTGCTTGCTGGTCAATCTTGTCATCAACTTGGTGCTGGATGACTTTACGTTACTGCCACAGCGATGCCAAAGTCAAAGTCCAACGGCAAGGTGAAACAACCTGCCTGTGCCCAGTTCATCCCAGGTGTGGGACGGAAGAAGTACTGCTGCAAAACATGCTGTCGCACAGAACACCACCACGATCCTATTGAGTCGGTGGATTCTGATGTGGATGGTCCAGGGTCTGATGTGGATGGTCCAGGGCCTGATGTGGATGGTCCAGGGCCTGATGCAACCACTAGCACCGGTCATGCCTCTGCAACCTTGAGTACTGTCTCTGTTGCTCCAGCCCAAACTGTTGAGACAATTCTCAACCAATACAGCTTACGACAATGCCATCAACCACAGACCTCCTCCCAGATTGCTCAAATTGAGGCATCCTCTGGCTTTCGGAGATCTGACAGTCTTCCAACTATGCGGCGAATGGTGAGCTCTCAGCGCTCAAGCAGGGTATGATCTTCAAACTACTTGGTAATGGGCACATCTGATTTTTCTTAGGCTGGAATTTGTGCTGCAAGTGGATCAAAGGTTTCTGGTTTGAACCTGAGTGGTGTTACCACACAGTTGTCAAACCCCGTGCCAGAGAAAGGTATCAAAATTGGTTCATTGATGATGATAGCTAATGGTGTCAATTCGGTAAGTATTGCACTAACAAACACCATGCCTGCTAACTGGAGTATTTGTTAGGACAATGTACTATGTACATCCAAGAAGCCATCAAAAACCATGCAAGAAGAGTTTCATCAGCATGGGCTACTCGTGTCTATGGATGGAAACAATGACATTGAGTTTAACCTTTCGTGGAACATGGACGCTATTGACTTGTGGCTTCGCTGTCTTCTCCCAAAGCCATTTGAATGGCTTGACACCCGCTGTGGCAAACCCAGTGCTGGATCTTTCCACTGGGTTCTTCTCAGCCCCGACAGACATAATTATTTCATTCTGAAACATCCATCCATCACTGGCAAGGATCTCAATGAAGCAAAAGGTACTCACAGCAGGAAGTATACTTTTCATTCAGTTGTTATCAGTAAGCAGGTGTTATATCTTTTTTTGACTTGACTTGCATGACTTGAGTTTGTGTTCACTTACCATATTCATCATTTTCCAGCCCCCCGGGTCCTCATTCCACATCCCGTGTATACGAACTGGGACAAGGCTATTAGAAAGGTGTTAGCAGGTGGACAAGATCCTGCCTCCAACTCTGACAATGAGTCCATCAGTACTTTTGGGTCAGATTTGGACATGGACTCTGTTCATTGCCGCAACTGGGACAGGGACCAAGCACCTGGCAACAAAGGTAAAAGTAAGGCTTCTAAGGTCATCAAGTTGTCATCCAAGTTGAACTTGGGTGATGACACCAAATCTGAGGTCTGGGCTCAGGATCTCAGAAGCAACAGCATTGGAACCAATGCTCATGTGGCAACATCAACTACCAACACAACTCCCAGTGTCGAAATGGGTCCTATACCTCAGCATGCCACCACAGTCAAGTCTACTGTCCCCCGTCTCTTTGATCTTACTAGCGACTCAGATTCTGGGGATGAGAACAACAATTTCAACTTTTTTACCAACCTTACCACTGGGACATTGCCACTGGTACCTGAACCTACTACTAACATTGATACCAATGTCATCATGAAGTCCCCTGGTATGTCTATCACCTAACACCTATCAATGGCAAACTTACTCATGATTGTATGTGCTGCAAGGGGACCTGAAGCACCACACATCCATGTCCTTGGGATCTCATGCACCACAGGTTCTTTGGGGAAAACAAGTCAAATCTGACAATTACTACAGTATGTATTTCTTTCATCGAAACGATATAATACCTCTAATATCTTGTTGGATCATATGTCCTTAGCATTGTCCAATGACAAACCCAGTGAACCTGGACCCTCCCGACTCACATCCCATTCATCCGCTGCACCACTTGGACAGGTTGCTGGTCCAAGTGTTTTGCAACAATCATCTGTCCTGCATGATGCTCGGCGAGGTACCCATTTCAACCCATGGGGGTAGATCTTTATATTGGCAGTGTCTTTTCATTCCCTCTCACCATTAATTCGTCATCTTATTCTGCACATCCACACATTTAACACTCATGTCCCCTTGCCTCTCATTAATAACTTCACAACATACACTACAACATATCCCGTACATATCCTGTTTGACGAGATTCTCTAATTGCGATTCAAGTGTCTCAGCTTGCTGTCTACTTGTCCGAAACAGAAAAGTGCATGTGCTCACCCACAGGAATAGTAGCACACTGGTCAGCGAAAGTAGCGTGCTGGTCAGTGAAAGTAGTGCGCTGGTCGGCAAAAGTAGCGCGCTGGTCAGCAAAAGTAGCGCGCTGGTCGGCAAAAGTAGCGCACTGGTCGGCAAAAGTAGCACGCTGGTCGGCAAAAGTAGCGCGCTGGTCAGCAAAAGTAGCGCACTACCCCAAAAAGTTTTGCACTGAATATTTGTGCATTCGGACCCTCATACTACACTGCCTGCCACTGGCCGAGAGCAAACTTGACTAGGACTGCTGTAGCCAGTAATGGAGCAGCAAAGCGGTGCAAAATTCGATTTGTGATCCGGAGAACCTTACGAGATCCGGAGAATTCCGTTAAGGCTATTGATGGCGAAGAAGTCACAGATTCTCCCAAATGTAGAAATTGTTTATGACTATTTTGAATCTACAACGAGCGCGAGATGCTGGCATACTGTAAGTTCAATGGAATCGGGGTCGTCCCATGGGCACCTCTCCCAGCAAGAGACCTCTCCCAGCCATTTGGCACTGAAACCATCCGACGCAACGCAGCTAAAGGTAGCATGTTCGAAAAGAAGTTCTCGGAGGTCGGCGAGACCATCATCAACTGCATCGAGGAACTCGCGAAGAAAAGAGGTGTCAAGATGGGACAGATCGCGCTGGCGTGGGTCGGTCAAAAGGTTGCGCTGAGTCCCATCGTGGGTCTCAACTCCATCCAAAGGTTGGAGGAGAGCATCGTGACCGACATCACTTTGACACCAGAGGAAGTGACCTATATCGAAGCACCGTACGTCGCATCGTCACTCGTGCCGTTACTGATCGTCATCAATAGATACTTGCCAAAGCCTGTTCGTGGTCACGACTGAAGGTAGGATTGTACGAGGCATGCGCAGTCAAGATAGATGTATACATGTGTATTTGTAGCGACAAGCATCACGATGCCATACAGTATCCGCAAGATGAGTACAACGGTTAGGCTCCGCTGAGTTGATTATGAATCGACGACTGCGGGTACTTAGTACTACATTGATTTCGGCCACCCCTTGTCCCCTGTTTCAAATCAACTGTGATGCGCCAATCATATATATGGCCATTTGAATTTTGAAACGGCTTGAAGGCTGGGAGACCTTATCTTTACCCCATCATGCACACCCCCAAAGTCGAATACCGTCAGCTCGGCAAGTCTGGTCTCCGAGTCTCCATCCCCATTGTAAGTTCCATGCAATGTCTCCCTGCACGCGATGTGACATCCGTCGACGCCGACCAAACATGTCTGTATCATCATAGCTGGGAGCCATGAGCTTTGGTTCATCGAAATGGAGTGTGCGTCTCCCCATTCGTCCAAGTTCATGATCCTCTTCGCTATAGCCTGACATCCACCCCCCCCTCCGAATCTAGCCGTGGGTCCTCGACGAAGAACCTTCCCTCGAGATCATGAAAGCTGCATGGGACCTCGGCATCAACACGATTGACACCGCCAACATCTACTCCAACGGTGAATCCGAACGACTCGTGGCCAAACTTATCCAAAAGGTACTCCGTGCTCTCGTTCTTCGTGCCCGTAAACCCCTCCTACATTCTCATCGTCCTTGCCTAGTATCAGATCCCCCGTCACCAGATCGTGATCGCGTCGAAATGCTGGGGCGTCGTCCCTGACGATATCAGCATTCGCCCCCTCACGCCCGGCCTCAAGGATCTGCCACAATACGTGAATCAGAGTGGTCTCTCCCGCGCAGCCATCCTCAACGCAGTCGAAGCATCTCTCGCGCGTTTAGAGACCTCCTACCTCGATCTCCTCCAAATCCATCGATACGACCCCGAGGTCCCCGCAGAGGAAACGATGAAAGCCCTCCATGACCTTGTTCAGAGCGGTAAGGTGCGCTACATTGGGGCAAGCTCGATGTGGTGCTGGCAATTCGCACATCTCAACGAGGTAGCCGAGAAGAATGGCTGGACTAAATTTGTCAGCATGCAAGACGAGTACTCGTTGCTTTATCGCGAGGAGGTACATCTCCATTTCATGAGTTACTCTGATGGGGTATGTTTTGACGTAATGTAGGAGCGCGAGATGCTGGCGTACTGTGAATTCAATGGAATCGGGGTCATCCCTTGGGCACCTCTCTCAGGAGGAGACCTCGCCCGGCCCATTGGTACAGAAACCGCCCGAGGCAACGCCACCAAAGGTAGTGTATTCGAAAGGAAGCTTTCAGAGGCCGACAAGACCATTATCCACCGCGTCGAGGAACTCGCGAATAAGAAGGGTGTCAAGATGGGTCAGATTGCGCTGACGTGGGTCTGTCAAAAGGTTGCGAGTCCCATCGTGGGTGTCAACTCTATACAAAGATTAGAGGAGAGCATCGTGACCGACATCGCGTTGGCACCGGAGGAAGTGACCTATCTCGAAGAGCCGTACGCATGCCTTGGGTTTTCTCAATCATGCCACTGTTTGATATGCTTGTCCACAGATATGTCCCAAAGCCTGTTCGTGGTCACCGCTAAATGCACGGATGGTCCGGAGCGTAGGCATAAACTTGAAAAGAGAACAAAACACACCTAGGGTTAGGGTTAGATCGCGTAGCACAGCAAGGAGAAGTTGACCGTCTGTACTAGTACTACTACCTCGTCCGAATAGTCAATCATCACGCTCTCGACGAGAACACAACACACCTGGCGAAATCATGAATTCGTGTCGTTTCGTCCCGATTTTCATGAACCAAATATGATCCTGAAAAAAAAACCCCGCGTTTGATTCCCAGGCAAAAAAGTGACAGAAATGACCACATACCCCCGGGCCATCGTTCTCTTCTCCACTGACCTCTTCCAACCGCCCCTGCACGCTCTCCACAACTCGCCTGATCGCACTCGCATAAGTACTTTCTCCCCAATTCCTTGTCTTTCTCGCCCATCGCGATGGCGCGTTCTCGCGCTTTCACCACTTTGTAACCGGCTCTGAAGGAGAGAAAAAGGTTGTTCAGATTTAGATGGCAAACTTTGTCAGGTGGCTGTCAGGGGTGAGCTCGACAGCATCCTTGTGCCTCGAAATCGCTTCATTGAGGTCACTCAGCTCGCCGCGTTGTTCGAAACGCGTACTACAATAGTAGGAGAGTACAGTACGCAACATTCACGCCCTGAATCATCAATGTTCGCGCCCACAATCATATTAGTACGTGACGGCACGCGCAACGCTGCTGTACGCGCCTTCGTCGAGGGGTGCTGCTTCGCCGCCGAAACTGAAGTAATCGACTGCGAGATCGCTAGACGGCAACGGCGGGAAGCCATCATGCTTCCAGCCATGAAAGGACGACCATTTCGGACGCCTACGACGCCGTGAACGTTGCATGCGGTGGTCATGGTGAGCGAAGACGAAAAGGGGTCCGCCGACACTCGGCGAGACACGGTCTTCCGAGTCCAAACACGGTGCATCATGACGTGGTCGATCATTCCTGCAAGCTGGAGCGTAATATATGAGAAAGACCATTTCAAACGGCTTCAATGCTGGGGGAGCATATACACAGGGACCAATATCTGAGTCCGAGTCGCTCACTTTAACGTCCTCATCTTTACCCCATCATGTCCATCCCTAAAGTCGAATACCGTCAGCTCGGCAAGTCTGGTCTCCGAGTCTCCGTTCCTATTGTAAGTTCAATGCAATATCTACCTGCAACAGAACATGACATTCGTCCACGCTAACCAAACGTGTGTGTATACACTGCAGCTAGGGGCTATGAGCTTTGGTTCACCGAAATGGAGTGTACGTACGCCCTCTCCCCATTTGTCAAACTTCATGATCCTCTTCGCCGTGCCACGACAAGGTCGGTAGCCTGACATCCACATCCTCTTCACCCAGCCGTGGGTCCTCGGCGAAGAACCCTCCCTTAAGGTCATGAAAGCTGCATGGGACCTCGGGGTCAACACAATCGACACTGCCAATATCTACTCCAACGGTGAATCCGAACGCCTCGTGGCCAAATTTATCCAAAAGGTACCTTTTGTTTTCGTTCATTCTCATGGACCCCTTTCTACGTTCTGACCATCCTTGCCTAGTATCAGATCCCCCGTCACCAGATTGTGATCGCGTCGAAATGCAATGGCATCGTCGCCGACGATATCAGCCTTCACCCGTTCCTCATGCCCACCCTCAAGGAACTACCACAATACGTCAACCAGTGTGGTCTCTCCCGCGCAGCCATCCTCAACGCAGTCGAAGCATCTCTCGCGCGTTTAGAGACCACTTACCTCGATCTCCTCCAAATCCATCGATACGACAACAAGGTCCCTGCAGAGGAAACGATGAAAGCCCTCCACGACCTCGTTCAGAGCGGTAAAGTGCGCTATATCGGCGCAAGCTCGATGCGCTGTTGGCAATTCGCCCACCTGAACGAGGTAGCCGAGAAGAATGGCTGGACCAAGTTTGTCAGTATGCAAGACGAGTACTCGTTACTTTACCGCGAGGAGGTATGTCCCTATTTCACGAATAACTCTGATAGGATATGTTTTGACATGTCATAGGAGCGCGAAATGCTGGCGTACTGTAAATTCAATGGGATCGGCGTCATTCCTTGGGCACCTCTCGCAGCAGGTGACCTCGCCCGGCCATTTGGCACTGAAACTGCCCGACGCAACGCCGTCAAAGGTAGCATGTTCGAAAAGAAGTTCTCAGAGGCCGACGAGACCATTATCCACCGCGTCGAGGAACTCGCGAATAAGAAGGGTGTCAAGATGGGTCAGATTGCGCTGGCGTGGGTCTGTCAAAAGGTTGCGAGTCCCATCATGGGTGTCAACTCCATTCAAAGGTTGGAGGAGAGCATCGTGACCGGTATTGTGTTGACGCCAGAGGAAGTAGCCTATCTTGAAGCACCGTACGTATTCCAGAGCTCGTTTCGCCACTCGTGTCGTTGCTGATCGTTTATCGATAGATACTTGCCAAAGCCCGTTCGTGGTCACGATTGAAGGTGGGATTGTACGAGGCATGTGCAGTCAACGTAGCCGTATACCCCTGTATTCGCGCCAACAAGCATCAGAATGCTATACGGTATCTTTTCAGGACTGCGCTGCAGCCTCCGCAAGATGAGTACAACGTTTGGCTTACGCTGGGTTGATTATGAACCGACAACCGCGAGCATGCGAGTACTACTATACTATACCGATTCCGGTCATCCCTTGTCCCCCAGTTTCATCAATCGTGACGCGCCGGCCATTTCAAACGGCGTGAATGCTCATGGGGGAGTATAAATACTACGTCTGAGTCCGAGTTGCTCACTTTACAGTAACGTCCCATCCGTGCCCACCCCCAAAGTCAGATACCGTCAGCTCGGCAAGTCAGGTCTCCGAGTCTCCGTTCCTATTGTAAGTCCCATAAAAGATCCACCTGCAACACGATATGACATCCGTCGACGCTGACCAAACGTGTCTGTATCATCATAGCTGGGAGCCACGAGCTTTGGCCAAATTTATCCAAAAGGTGCCTTGTGTTCTCGTTCACCGTGGACCCCTTTCTACGTTCTCATCATCCTTGTCAAGTATCAGATCCCCCGTCACCAGGTATCCCCGCCCTCGCGCCCGACCTCGAGAAACTACCACAATACGTCAATCAGAGTGGTCTCTCCCGCGCAGCCACCCTCAACGCGGTCGAAGCATCTCTCACGCGTTTGGAGACCTCCTACATCGACATCCAAATCCACCGATACGACAACAAGGTCCCCGCCGAGGAAACAGTGAAAGCCCTCCATGACCTCGTTCAGAACGGTAAAGTGCGCTACATTGGCGCAAGCTCGATGCGTTGTTGGCAAATTGCCCACCTGAACGAGGTGGCGAACAAAAACGGCTGGACCGAGTTTGTCAGCATGCAAGACGATCACTCGTTGCTGGCATACTGTAAATTCAATGGAATTGGGGTCATCCCTTGGGGACCTCTCGCAGCAGGAGACCTTGCCCGACCCATTGGCACCGAAACCGCCCGAACCAACGCTATCAAAGGCACCATGTTCGAAAAGAAGCTCTCAGAGGCCGACAAGACCATCATCAACCGCGTCGAGGGACTCGCGATCAAAAAGGATGTCAAGATAGGTTAGATTGCGCTGACGTGGGTCGGTCAAAAGGTAGCGAGTTCCATCGTGGGTGTCAGCTCCATCGAGCAACTCAAGGAGAGCATCGTGACCGACATCACGTTAACACCGGAAGAAGTGGCCTATCTCGAAGAGCCATACACATGCCTTGGGTTTTCTCAATCATGCCGCCGTCTGATGCTCTGTCCACAGATATGTCCCAACGCCTGTTCGTGGTTACGTCTAAAGGGACGGATGGGCGTAGAATGTATACCTGTGTAGTTGTAGTAACACCATGTGCTGATATCGAGAAAGAGCCTGAATTATGCAAAATACCTAAGAATACAAAAATGTGAGGAGAACCAAGTCAAACACGCTGTCCCGGAATCACGTAGCCGGGTCATGCAACACAGCAAGGAGAAACCGATCGTCTGTACCACCCCGTCAACCATCATGCTCTCCACCAAGAACAAAAAGACACACCTGGTGAAATCATCAATTCGTGTCGTTTCGTCCTGATTCTCATAAACCGAATACGATCCTGAAAAAAACCCGCGTTCGATGAGACGATTCCCAAAGCAAACAAAGAAGCAGGGGACAAAAAGTGATCACGCACCCCATCATTCTCCTCTCCACTAACCTCTTCCAACCCCCCCTGCACGCTCTCTACAATTCGCCCGATCACGCTCGCATACTTTCGCCCGTGCTCGCCTTCGAACACGACACCCGAGTGTCGGATGATAGATACCTGGTCGCCGCGCGAAAGGAGGAGGTAGCCGAGGACGGAACGATGGGTTGAGAGTAGCGCGAGGGTTTGGTCGAGTTCGGGTGGCATGGGTGTGTGTGCGTGTGTGGTGTGCGTCCCGGATGTTGAGGCGAAGGAAGATCGCTCGGTGGTGGTGGTGGTGGGGGCTGCGAGAGAGGTGTTCATGGTGGGTGATATGCTTTGCATAGCCTGTTCAAAGAGGGTTCAGGGTGTCAAGGTACAGGGTGCGTCAGGACGTACCATATGTAGTGGCGGGCTAGTACTGGGATCCGACTTTGTTGTTTGTCACGCTGGATGGATTACCAAAATTGGAAATGTCCATATCGTCAATGATTATATACAAAATTTCCCCATCTCAACGACGATTCCGACTCTGCCCAGCACCCACACCAGCATCGCCCCTCTTACCCTGCATCTTCATCTCATCCTCATCCAACCCCGCCTCTGCCAAAATCTTTTCCACCTCTTCCAAGATCGGTTTATATTCCGCTAATCAGGTTTGTGGGGCATTGAGTGAGACAACCAAGAACCCAACGCGACCGACTCACCATACCGCACCTCCGCCAGCCCGAATCCATCCCGTCGTAACTGCTTTCCACGATTATCGCTCGCATGGTCCTGATGGGCCTTTTGTGCCCAGTACTCGCCTACGCCCAGACGTCAGTCTCGGTCGAACAAGGCATATCCAGAGAGGACGTACGTGAGCGCGCATAGAATGTAGCTAGCGTCTCTCCCGGTGCAGGCGTACTAATCACGTCTTCCACCGCACGCGTCGTGTCTTTTGCAGAGACACCCATGAACACTGTCGCTCGGGCTCGTAGGTCGTCCTAACATGGCACGAGTGAGCCCTGATGATCCGGAGAGATTGTCCACCTTTGAGCGTACCTTGTTGAGTGGCGTCCCAAATTCTTCTCCTTCTTGTGTTTCTGTTTCTGTTTTCGCATCAACACCGGCTTCTACTTGCCCTTCTGGCTCCTCTTCACTCTCCACCTCCCGTTTCTTTCCTTTCTTCTCCTTTCCTTTCCGCTTCTTCTCCTTTTCCTTCTCGTCCTCTGAATCTGTCCCCCCTCCGCTGTCTTCATCTTCATCCTCCTCCTCATCACTCCCTTCTCCTTCGCTTTCCCCTTCGTCATCGCTGCTCTCCTCAGCCTCGGTCGGGATAACGATCCCACTCGGCTTGAGACACACGAACCGCTCCAATTTATCCAACTGGAGCGCATAAAAATCATCCAACGTATACTCGCGCGAGCCAAGTTCGAATATGCCGCCATAGCTAAACAGTACCACAATATCAGGGTCCATACGAAACTAGAATGGCAGGGATAGGAAAGACAAGACATACATGTATAGCGTGTTGCGGAGTACCGCCAGCATGGCGTTGTAGCGCGGCATGGGTTTCGTCATGTTTGGGTCTTCGGGATCAACCTCGTCATCGCACTTGGGTTCCGGAATGGGTCGTGTCGCCACCGGAGATCTAGTCTGCAATCAAGGCTGAGCATGGAATCGGTGTGAACGTATCATCCTAGACTTGCCTGTGTCTCCTCTCCATCCTCTCCAAGCTCCTCTTCATCGTGGTCATCGTGGTCGTGTGTGGGCGGAATCGCTCCACCGCCCTTCACCTGCTTCTTCTTCCCCCCACCTCCTCTCTTTTTCGGCTTTTTGAGATGCATTGCGATCCATCGTCCATGACCTCCCAGCTGGTAGCCATACCTTCCATCCAAGAAAACACATCAGTCCCCACCACACGCGCACAAAACACAAAAACACGCACAAGTCATTCCAAAACACACTCTCCAATCCCTCTTCTTCCCGATCTTCGTCCGTCACCCCTCCAAACATCACCCCCGTCCCCTTGGCCGACCAGAGCGCCATCGTACACCCCGCCTGCGCTGTTGGCGTGTGCGTCGACGATGCCGTCTTGCGTTTTTCCCATTTCAGCGTGAGGGGGGTCGGAAGGGAAGGATCAAGGGTCATCCTGCATCCATTGTCTGTGTACCCGCATATATGTCAGTGTATGGACCGAGACGCACTTGAGGAACCAGGTGTCATCGAGGATGACGCCGACGGGACGTTTTCCCTTGGCGTACTCCTTACAGTAGCCACCTGTAGGACAAAATGCGAATCAATGTTAGATCGTATGTTCGTGCTGGAGGAATGTATAATGGAACGGACCATGTAGAACGATGCCATCTGATGTGGGCAAAAAGGAGAAGCCGCTGCGAGGACTAGCCATGCCGCTTTCAGTAACATCAGAACTGGGATCTGGGAATACACGTACGAGGGCTTCCGTTCCGACTCTTTAAACTCGATTTGACGCCATTTGTACTCTTGGGTGTCAAATATCCACGTATCGTTGAGGTAGTGGGCTATCACGGAAGAGCGCGCAAGCTAAGCCGAGGTCGCAACCAGAATGTCATGCAACTCACTTCGATATCCAGGATCATAAAATCCGCCAAACAACACGATAATATGTTTCCACATGGCCATCCTATTCACGTTCAAAGCCGCGGTTAAGCGACACCACGCACAAGGTATGCAATCCCCGTCCTACCGATGACCCGAGCGTGCGCTTGGTCGCACCTTGGTTTCTATTCTTTCCCAGGTGTGCGTCGAAATATCGAAAACCCAAAAATCGCGGTAGTGATGAAAGCTGTTTTGATACAGGGACGAAAACTCGCCACCTACAACATTCGATCGAGAGTGATCGCCGTCAATAACGTGCAAGGTTTCCGAATGCAAGGACCGCACCAAAAAGATAGAGTTTTCCGCCACCGGCAGGAGACGCGACGACGCTGTGTGCAGAACGAGGACCGGGACAGGTTTGGGAAACGAATTTTCGCCATTCGTCCTGCGAGGAACAAAACAGCATTCAGTAGGGTATAAATTTGCACTGTTTTAGGACGTACCTTGTCGGGAGAGTAGCGAAAGACGTCATTGTAAAAGTACTAAATCACGGAATGTGGGCAGGAGTCACAGGAGGCTGTGGACACGATACGCACCGCTTTCCCGTCTTCGCTAAAGTACTCGCCTCCGATGGACCAAAGGTGGTTTCCATTCGGACATGCTGTTAGAGTGGCGTTGGCACGTCTACTTGGAGGTCCTTGTACAAGTTCTTCTGTGACGGTGTGTGCTGCCTCCCATTCTTGTCTTATCTACTGAAAACACAGCATGAGCGCTGATCAGCAACAGCGATCGCGGATGCCAAGGGACGGAGACCCGAATCAGAAAGTACCTTTTCGAGGATATCTTCGAGATCTTCGTCGTCTTGATCATCTTTGTCGCGTTGGGATTTCGTGGCTTTCTTCTTTTCTTTGCGTGCAGTCTTTTGAGCGGCCTTGGCTTTTTTCTGGGCCTTTGCAGTTGCTTTTTTGGTTGACCCCGCGCCTGGTTTATCTTTGGCCATGATATTAGATTCAAGATGTATGCGCCTGTTGGTAGTAAGGCAACAAGATATACATCGACACAGCCACTGTGGACTACCCCTAGTAGATTAGTTTGCCGACCACGACTGAACGCGCCACGCTCTAGGTCGTCTCGCTCTTTTGAGAACGTTCAGCCTCCATTTCCCTTGCAGCAGCCTCTGCCCACCCGTCAAACCCTCCCTTGTCGAATGCCTCTTCCAGTCTTTGTTGGACTGCATCATCATCAAAGGTCGTTGAGGGCTGGTGTTGCGGTGTTGATGCAGCAAGGAGAACGGGGTCACCGTCGACCGCATCGTGGGAGGTAGGACGTCGATAGATTCTGGCTGTCAACAGTGGCATGGACTGAGATACGCACGTTCGCATGCGTGCGGCAAATTCCGCGGTCTGTGTTGAACGTTGGACCTTGGTCAGCCGTGGAAGGAGTGGATGGACGCACGTTGCGAACATCGAGATAGGCCATGACACCAGCGACGGAAGCAGTGGCACTTGAGACGACGATGGCGGTGGCGATGGCAAAGGCTTTGAAAGTGTAGAGAGGCGCATTGAAACTGTCTTGTTCGGGTAAACTCGGAGGGAAGCGACGACTAGGTGTAGTCACGAGTCCAGTCTTTGCTCGTCGGCGAGGGACAGTCGAAACGAACCTACGCATTGAATGGACAAGAGGAGAGAGAGACACAGCCACACGGTAAACAGATGATCACTACCACCATGACGACGTTCCCAAATGAACTTTGGATGACCGTCTTCGAGGAACTCGACTCTCCAAGAGACCTCGCATCCGTCGTACGCACTAACAAACGCTTCAAATCACTCGGCGTTAGAGTCCTATACAGGCACATCATCTGGTCAGACCCCCTCAAGTTCATCAGAAACCACGCTTTCCTACAGGAAAATCTCCCCCTTCGCTCGGTCACCCGTGCACTCACCCTCGGCATATCCACCGCAACCTCACAGCTCGATCGCATCGAACAAATCAGCCGTGCGAGAGCCATCATACACCTCTCCGGCGAGATCACCTTTATCCACAGACCCAATCGTGCCCATGAAGCGCGCATCTTGGACGAAGTCGGCATCGCCAGCCCCGTCGACCTCCTTGCTTCGGACCACGTCACTGATGCCATGTACAACCACGCAATGACCTTTATCAACCTCCGGGAACTCACTTTCAACAGCATGGTCCTTCCAGACACCTTTTATGAACTCGTACACCGCTTCCCTTCACTCGATAAGCTCGCTATCGAAAACTGCACCCCACCCCTGCGCCCCCATCTCACCAATCTTCACCCGCGAGACCTTCCCATCACCGAACTCACTATCATCGGCCTACGCGGTCGTCGAGACCCGCGCGAACTCCGAGCTTTCGGAGAGGGTCAACACCTCCATGTCATTCGCTTCGACTGGACCTGTTACATTCACAAACACTTTTGCGAAGTCCTCAATCCGCCCAACAACTGGGCCCAGGGATTCGTCGTCGTCCTACCCCCCGGCGTGACTACCCTCCCTCCCTTGCACACCCTCCACCCCCCAGACGCTACCCCAACACCGCAGCTCTTCCTCCCTGCTCACCATGATCCAGTCCCATCTCCCCACATCCACACCATCGACGTCAAGTTCCCCACTCAGAAATCCTGGCAGTCCTATGTCTCTGAACCACACGACCAGGTTATCAACCCATTTACAGAGTTCTTGGCAAAGTGTCCCCGCGTCGCCGATTTGCGGATCAGAAACTACCTTCCTTGGCTTCGCCTACCCGACAATGTGCTCCCCAATCTGACGTACTACCAGGGCCCATTGACGACAATCAAGTCCGTCGTCTCCGGTCCGCGTCGACTCAAACACCTCACCATCAGGGACCCTACTGGTGGCTTGGCTGCATTGGAAAAAGCTTTTAAAGAGATCGAGGCGAGTGGTGGTGGCCTCGACCTCGAGAGTCTCTCCGTATTTATCGGCTGGTGGGACGACGAAATCCTCTACGCCGTCCTCCACCATTTCAGTCGCCTAAAGCGACTCGAGATCATGTACAAAGAAGGGGATCCAACCGAAGTGCGTCCCTTTCACTTTCTCCTCTCACGACGAGGTGCAGCGCTCAAGGGCCCGGTACATACAGGAAATGGTATTGGGCATGGGCGCCCATTTCTTTGGACTGATGCCTCGCTTGTGGTCTGTCCGCGTGTTCAAAGTCATGCCCCCCGGCGTCGACAATGTCGGTGCGATCGCAGAAAGCCTCAGTGCACGTGGGTATCCACATCGGTCAATCCAACTCGCACTGGGGGAGCTCATCGGGGTCGACGGTCCTGAACGGGGGGAATTGGATGATCCCGAATTTGAAGAAGCCAAGTTCGGTACGGCCTCGTCGTCATCATCATCATCATCGCGTGTAGGGTGGACAGCCAGCCCAGAGGTGCCCGAAGAGGTCATACTGAAAGAACTCATTCACGCGTGGAATCGGTATTGTCCAGCGTTGAGGGAGATACAACTCAAGGCGGGGTATGTGTGGCGGAGAGCGGGCCCAGACGACGTCTGGACACAGCGGACAACCAAGGTGAGCCGCGTGCGGGACGCGGGGTTTGAGGAAGCATAACAAGGCGAAGGGACGATCAGTGTATCTATCGACGTGTTGTTTTTCTCATGCTACTGTATGTACTCTGTAGTCCAATGATAATACAAGCACCTAGGGGTTATCCAAATTTGTATGTGACTAATCCCCTACCTTCTCATTCTTTCACTTGTGTCGGTCCCGACGAAGCGCATCGCGCATCGAATCTAATCACACAAAGGGCACCATAACGCCATGGAATGCAAAAACTGTGAGCTCAGACAACGCCAGTTTTATTGCGACCACTGTCTACGGAATCAGTACGTCAAAACGTGACCTCGATCAAAGCCTTCCCACTGACCCTTTTTTTCCCGAAACAAGCCTACGCGACATTCGCTTACAGACGCAACGTTTTGGAAAGGATCGCGATGAACAAGTCGCCAAGGCCTCGCGAGGCCTCAAGGGGATCGAAGGATCGAGAATGACGAGGGCTGGGTTGGCGAGCTGTCAACAGCGGGTGGAGGAACTCGCAGAGGGACTGGCGAGGTTGAAACGGGACAATGATACTAGTGCGTCCTTTTTTTTTCGCCGTTCTTTTTGACGCGTCGTATGCGTGCATTGTCCTCACGTTTCCCCGTCAGAACGTGAGCGGTTACGCCAGCTACGCGAATCCCTCGCAGCGCGTCGACGAACTCTCTCAGCCGCACGTCTCGTACCCGTACCACCATTAGACACTTTGACCGCCAAAGAGACGCAAGAGCTGCAGGCGCTCTCGACAGCACTCGCACGCGCGCGCTCGGGACTCGTTCAAGAGCTCGTCGAAGTGTTTCACGTCGTCGAGGTGGGGGGACGACCCCCGCTTGGGGGGAAGGCGGGGACGAAGGGGGAGTGGACGATTGGGGATTTGATTCTGCCCGTTCCGGGGGATATTCGACGTACGTGTGTTCCGCTGTTCCGTGTCTCGCTCGATCCATCGTTCTTATGTTCCGAGTGTTGTTACGGGACAGGTTATCCCCCAGACCATATCAATGCGGTCATCACGCACACCATTCATTTCCTCGGGTTACTCACATTTTATTTGGGTGTCAAGCTCCCTTTCGAGACGGAATGGAGTGGGAAAAGGTTGGGGGTCGGGCAACCGTGGATCGGAGCCGGTAAAGGCGGCGAGTCTGGTAGCTGGGCCAAGTATGTTCCATCTCACGCGCAAGGTATATCTGAGGTTGTTTATGTGGATCGGTTATCTAGATGGACGATGAAACACCCGTTACATCTCACAGCCTCTTCCTCGTCCTCCTCGTCACCTTCATCCCCACAAGCCCCTCTCCCGACATCTATGCCGCCAGAGGTATCGACAATAGCGTCCTCGACGACCCTCGCACCGCCAACGGAACCCAAAGCAACCTTTACGACAGCATTTGCCATGTTGTTGTACAACGTGTGTTACCTTGCCCATACCCAGGGCGTCGAGATACCCCTCTCACAAGCGGGTGATGCGCTGGGGAATCTATGGGCGGTGTGTTGTAGCGGCGAGTTGGGACGGTGCGTCGACCCATGCTTCTTTCGCCCTCCGTTTTTCATCATTTTCATTTCATTTTACTTTTGATCTATACTATCAGTCGTTCGCATGAAACGACGCCGAGTTTACCACCCCCGACGCCCTCTACGTTTCCACTCGATTTTGCACAGGTCCTTCAAGCGACGACCGCGAGTCCAGCGCGAGGCAGGCGCCGTGCCGCTGTCGTGGTGCCGGGGACTGCCATGGTGCGGGACACTATGGCAGGGGATGACCCTGGGTCTCCGTCAGGCGTGCGGTCTCCGACCCGGCGACGACCAGAACGGATCGCAGAGGAGGAAGGGTGGGAGGTGGTGGATGATGATGGGGCCGATGATGGGCTTGGATGATCGTCGATCATTCATCATTTGTTAGTAGAGTTAGAGAGATCATAGAGGTATTGCACAACTTGAATGCATTCGGGAAGGTTGGAGGGTCCATCCTTGCCAGTGGAGGCCTGGAGAGTGTGGTATGCAAGGTGTGCGAGAATGGATAGTCACTACCGCATCCATATTTTCCTTGTGAAGAATAAAAATGTCGATAGCTATAAATTTCTGCTCTTTTACTCCACCCTCTCACACTCGGCGCTTCCCAGCTCGCTCAAGTGGCCGGCAGGGACAATTTAGGTTGTTCTCGTTCTTCCCAGTGCCTGTACATTTGGGAGAAAGCTAGAACCCACACAGTGGCGTGGTCTAACTCTGCGGAACAAACATTCCGGAGTCTAACTGAGGAGCTCAACCCACAATCGGATGCAGATTCTACCAGACCCATTCCGGTCCCCTTCGAAACAAACTCTCAGTGGAAGTCCCATCTCCGGTTGCATCATAAGCAGACGAAAAAGTTTCTTGGCTACGTAAAGGCAGCGGAAGCTGCCTTTAAAGCCCAACCCGAAAAAGACGAGGCTGTGTTTCGTTTTTATCTTCCTTCTGCCATGGTGCGGGACACTATGGCAGGAGCAGGGGATGATGACCCTGGGTCTACGTCTGAATCAAGCGCACAGCCTCTGACCCGGAGACGACTGGAGCGGATCACAGAGGATGGGAGGTGATGGTAGGGCCGATGATGGGCTTGGATGATCATCGATCATCTGTCAGTAGAGTTAGAGATCATAGATGCGAGATACCCATAGTTGGTGGTTCGCTAGCTGTGCTATACGACGGTAGCCTCTGTCAGAGCCTTCATCCACTTCTGTGAATCCAGGTGACCAGCCCACTGCAGTGGTAGCGGAGGGGGGGGGGGTCTGAGATGTTCTGATAGCATCAGCGCAGGGTAAAGTGGCTTTCGTGAGAGCGGTTGAGCGCACGGCCACACACCTTCCCCTGGCTGACGAGTGCCACACTATTTGGGTTTGACCAATGGTGGACGGCTTAATTCCGATGTACTTGCTATCATAGAGTAGAATGAGTAAGCGCGGACAAGCGTGGCAGGAGATCTAACAAACCATTATTGAGAATGCGGCTGTGCAGACACACAGGCAGCTGAACCTTGGCTTGAGACTGGAGGGCGTGTCCTTCGCAGGGCACTCAAGCTGTGCACGGTCTATCCGGGCAGCTCTGCCTTTCAGACGACTGTTCCCCTTCAAAAATAGGGAGAACATGCTAACGCTGAACGTGCCACATACAGGCACTCAAGCTGTACACGGTCTTATCCAGGCGGCTGTGCCTTTCGGACGACCGTTCCCCCTCAAATATAGGGGGGAAGTGCTAACGCCGAACATGCGTCTCACGAAACTGGGGCGCACAGATGACAACGAAACCCACGGAGTCCGGACTGTACGCATCTTGTCGCCAAGGGAATCGGAATTGGACGGAAAATTTCCTCTGTGCCATGCCTGTCCTCGCTGTGCGTCTTGACCAAAGAATAGGTGAATGCGAGTTACAAGGATTGCAAGTTCCTTCGTGCGTCTTAAAGTTCAGTCTGAAAGTTGTCTCTCGTCGCTGGCCGAACCCCAGCTGAAAATGATCATCTCTTGTCCGACACGGCGGCAGATCAAAATTGGTGTTCAAGTTCACAGATGCGATGATGCAAGCAAAAGGATCCGGGCTTGATCGACAAAATGATGTTTTACGTGATGCCAAAGTTGCACCAAAACGTCCAAGTCGTAGTTGCTGGAGGTGGCCAAGTTCAAATCTCCATGATGCCAACAACGCGGATTTCAAGGTTTATTCGCCCAAGTTGATGTTGAGAGGGTCTTCGAAGCAGGAGATCGAGTGGGAGAAGGAGGGATGTTTGGTAGCCAGGTGGGCCCACGGACGAAGTGCGAATCTCGGCAAGACATGGATTGGGAATTGGTTTGTCATCTGCATCCGATATGTGTGTTAGAAATAGATCTCTATTATCCTGTTGATTCAGAGGAATAGTGCACTCGAGGTGATCATAGGACACGGTGATCGTACTACCTGGTGGGAGCGGCGTTCATGGATGTGCCGGTCTTGCTCAGCGCTCAACGACGGGTGTAACCCACTGATCGCCAGCCACCGGCATGTAGTCTGGTGGCCAGCGCGTCTATGAGGCAAGCCGTCGATAGCGGTGTTCGCGAGTTTGCACTGGCTTACCTCGCTTTATTGCGCGCTTGTTGTATTGTGTTCTCTCAATGCCATCTGACGCTGAAAAAACGCAGTCGCTAGTTTGGTGTGCTACATATGGCTAGAAATTATGTAATTATTATGAAGATCCCCGCAGACCCAACTTGATCAGCTACTTGGGTGAAATCGTCTCGACCTTGTCTCTTCTGACTTCGAGTGACTTCCGAGCATTGTCACGTCATTATCTACGAACCCGAAAACTCAAGATCATGGCTTTATAAATACGACACTTTATGATCGGCTCGCACCGTGCTGACCGGCATGCGATCCGACAGACACAGGACCGATCATGCGTATCTCAGCGCTTGGACAACCGTTCCAGGCTTATAAGCATGGCTGCTTTGTGTTGTAGGAGTAGTTTCAATTTCTTCTCCCTCTGGCCAGTTGGAATCCGATGTCGTGGACCGTATCCGAGAGAACTGGACTACAGACAACCATTGTGGGTCTTCTACTGAAATGTTTGAGCACCCTTCTCACCCTGTTCCTTTTCTTCCCTGTTACTATCGGATGCGCCCTAACCCGGGGTAATGGTATTGTCAGTATTCCAACGGTATGTCTTTCTCTCGCAAGTAATCTACATTTCTTTTTCGGCGTTATGCTTACATATGGTTTACCCTCACTGGCAGTTGCTGGAATGACGATTCTGGTGAGGAACATCCCCCTACTAGGAAATAGGTATTTAACTGACGCAAATGGACTGTTGGTAGATCTTCGACTATGTGATCACATTCGAGGACGAAGTATGTGGAGCCTCGTGATGGGATTGCCATCGATGCGTTAATCGTTCGTTAGGTACGATGGGTATGGGGTCGCAGCTGGGATGCGACACGACTCGTCTTTACGGTATCAAGGTATCTACCATTCGTGGGCATGGGGATGACAGCATATAGTAAGTGTGCCTGGCAAGATTTTTTGTTTTTGCTGATGATGCCGCGCGGGAAGCTGCCTTGCGCTCAAACTCAGAGGTGTGTCCAACATATGCATGTTGTCGAGACTGAATCGAATATGACGA
>JBBPQP010000294.1:0-31323 GCA_038092555.1 Boletus subgraveolens | reverse complement strand
CTCCCACGGGCCAGCTGGGAGTCTCACCAGCACTTGTTCGTTCCCATGCGGTACCACGCCATCCCATCATAGTTGGGATTCGATGAGTGCCTGCTGATTATCGCTTGTGGCCGCATCGACTTAAGTTTCTGCTAGCTATAGTACTACAATCGTTGGCAGCTCCAAATATCTGCGTCAGAGCCTCAGAGGCTTACCAGAATATGATGACGATGTCACGAGTCGACGACTCTCAGGCTGCTTTTAGGAGCTTCACTGCGCCTCATAACTGTTAAGTTTAATGTTCCGACTTCAACCACCCGTACTTTCGCCACTTCATTGATTAGATCCGCCGTTTAGTCAGGCCCCTTGGCGACTATACGGTGTGATGCCATTGTGTCCTTTGGCGACCCCATTCTAACCCAACTGTCCAATTCTGCACATGGCAGCCGCACTTACTACTCTAGCTATGGAAATAGATCAAATTTGAAACCATGAGAAGCAACTCTTATACATACCACCTACAGACCAAAATACAGGGTAATATTTCCTTTAATAGATGGATTCTAACATACTTATCGGATTATAAGCTCGCGGAGGAATTCTAGTCATCCACTATTACTTGAGGTAACAAAGAATATTCACATACATTCCTTCTCCATCAATGGAAGCACACGAGACTGGCATATTCAGTTACACATCCCCTCGCCAAGCGGGCCAAGGCAGTGGCCCACTCCATCTCTTGGTGCGCCCACCATAATGCCAGTGCTCCAACCAAGCACGTAAACAACATGGCCATGGGTGAACGTTTGAACTTCAGGCCTCAGGCCCCATCAATGAATGACCTCCGTGTACGACAACGTTAGCGAACATTCACCACCTTCATCTCCGCTTTTTCGGTGTGATTGTTGCCAAAGTTGGAACGAAGACCCTTGGATGCGTCCCAATTCATTAGGCGTGTAAGTGGACCCGAATATCTCACCATCGAAGCGTGCTCTTCTCCAGTCCAGCCAGTGTTTGTCTCCGTCCATTTCACGTCCGACGGAACCCTGCTTGAGATCCGAGAATGACGGCAGGAAATCGCCCTGCGGACCCGCTCTGCCCGGGAGTAGCTGGCATGATTAGTACACGAATCGCTCAGCTTGTAGCGGGATGGCGCGCATTGGCTAGGATGTTTTAGAAGCCTACCAGATTGCCACAGACTCGGGAACGATTAATAACACGTCGACATCACATATCTACTGTGGCGAGACGCCCATTGAGCACTTGATATTGAGTTCAGCAGCCAGAAGGCTGGCAGGATCACGATGATAATTGCCAGGCACGCTGCTACATGAATTCATAGGTCTTACCAGTGTCTCAAGGATGACAAGAACGGAGAAATGCTGTACACACGTTCTTCCATCTCGACGTCATTTTTGCCGTGTGTGGGTGAGCCAGCTCTGCAGACCTGCCCTTGTTCGTACGTTTGGCAGCCACCGGCCACCAGCCAGGAACCAGCCATCTTCATACCCAAGTGGATTCACCGCATCAAAAGCCAGCCGCATCATTTTGCCTGACACAGCCGTGAGCGCATGTCCAACCCGTGTACTGGCTCAGCCATGGCAGACGATTAAATGCCACTTTCTGCTCCGCTCGAAAAGGCGGCTTTAAAAGACTTCGTTGCCAGACGGTCGGCGCTTGGTTTCCGTTTGCCGTGTGTATGATGTGTGTCATATCCTTTTCTCGTCAACCCATGCTAACGACAGAGCGCTCCTCCAGTGGTGGTGGTTTTCGTTTGTTGACGACTCATGCATAGATGCCTCACGATCGACGAAATCTTGACGATAATTTTTCAACATGCGTTTATAATTTTGAAACCCGAACCTAAATCACGAGAGTTCCGTGATCGTCGCACCCTTGCGAGGCTCGCAAGAACCTGCCGCTACTTCCTAGAGCCTGCTCTCAATGTGCTCTACTATGAGATCAATGACCTGCTATGGCTCATCAAATGTATGCCGGATGATCTATGGGTGGTCAACGGGAAGGAGCTGGTATGTCTTGTCCATTTGTAAAATGGACCAACGAGCGCAATCTAAAATTTGAACATGTTCTCCAGTCTTTCACCCGTGCAATGCAGCAGTCTGACTGGGATATTTTCCTCCGCTATGCACGCCGAGTGCGAAGTCTAGAATTTGATCGTCAATGTCGATCTACCACAGACGTGAATGTTTATGTGGCGCTCGCGCAACTACCGTCTCCCGTTGTCCTATTCCCGCGATTGGTGCATTTCCGATGCGGGGAGTACCGAACAGAGGCCATTCCATTCTTGATGCACCTTCTCCAACCTACGGTGGTCCATGTCGATATCGATAATTTGATGTCAAATCCCCTTACGTTCTCTGTTCTCCCCTTATTACCCTCCCGGTGTCCACGCATCAGGCAGATCATGGCTTTCCGCAACTTCGTGTTCCAAAGGGGCGATCGGGCTCTCGAGACGTTCTCAAAGGTTCTCTGTCAACTTACGGAGCTCCAAACGTTACGTTGCGCAGAGCTGCCAGATGATGGCGTTTTGCACCTCTCTCAATTACCCAACCTGAAGATCCTTCGTATGGACTTGCGTTTAGTCTCCCTCGATCACGTCGAATCCGCATTCGGCCGCGTCAGATTCCCCGTCCTTCAAGAAGTCTTGCTCTCCGCGCCTAGCATGTCTCATTCTCTGCGTTTCCTGAAATTCATTCAGTCCACGTCGGTTGATACAATTAATCTCAATATTGACGATGAAACCTGCGCTGCCGACTATAACGCCATTTTTACCGCATGGGCCTCTAATCCTTCATATCGCAACTTGTCCGTGATCGACATCTCCGAGATGCAGGTCTGGAGAGACTACGACGACAAACATATCATCGATATCACCATCCTCCGCCCTCTATTTCAGCTCAAACGTCTCACGTCTTTGAAATTGGAAACGTTGTGTACATATGACCTTGATAATGCCGCCATCAAAGAGATTTCCCTGGCCTGGCCACTCCTCGAAACACTGGATCTTTCCATTCGTGAATGCGGATGGGAGATCCCCTCCAAGGTGACGCTCTCGGGTTTGGTACCGCTCTTGCGGAACTGTCCGAACCTCGCCCTCTTGGGAGTTGTCGTTGATGCGACGGTATTGCCGGTCGCTTCGACGGGACTCCCAGGTGCAGGTGTGCGGAATACGTCCCTGGAGTCCCTGTGGCTAGCCGACTCAAAAATCACCCGACCCTCGCTCGTCGCTTCGTTTTTGTCTGCAGTTGCCCCGAATATCGAACAAATCGCGTCCTGGAATACGCCGTTGTTGAGCGGAAGAGAGGGGAAGGATAAGTATCAGAAGAGGTGGAAGGAAGTGGAGAAGCTGGTGCGTGATTTTGCTCTCGCTCGGAGGCAAGAGCGTGAGTGGGCGAGTCGTCGGCATAGGAGTGAATATGGGGACGACGCCGTCGAGGAAGTCGGGGAGGAAACGGTGCAGGTTTATGAGTCAGAACCTGAGCCACCGACTGACTCGGAGGACGATGATGAGTTCGAATATTGTTATATTACGGAAGTACTATGATCATCTCGCCCCTCTTCGCCCCTCTTCCCCCCCTCCCCCTTTCTGCGCCGCCTGTTGTGCCATTGTGTGTATGAAAATTGAAGTGTATAAGTACTACTATGATGCTCCGGCGTTGCGCCGTTACACGTCCTCTACTCGTTCGTTTGAGCGGATGCCAACTCGGCCTAGGCAATGTCACCGTCGGTGCTGCCGCATCGGAGTTCAAATTTCAAATGTCACTTGAGTCACCGTGTGGTTTCGTGACAACTTCCGTCGATCAAACCACTATGGTACATTCGTATCAAGTCACAATATTTATTCTGGCCAACTACACGATATCTCATTACAAGGAAATAATCCGACCTGCGGATTAGGAACGAATGAACAGCTATTTCTGCAAGCCTAGCCAACTATGGCTTTTTTGACAAACCCTCCGATGATCGCTCACAATGACGCCCACCGACGATCATTAGGCATACCCAAACGATGCAATGTGCAGCGTCACGCTCGGTCCTCCACTCAAAACACTACTCGGTCCCGAAACAGGGAACCTCAACGCGTGACGCACCGACCTTGTCAAACTCTGGGAACCACACACTAGTCATAGCATCAAACGCATCAGCGGCAGAGCCCATCCGGAAAAAAAAAGTACATACCAGTGACAGCCATACTCCCCGTCGCCGTGTTCACCTCGCCTTGCAAGATAGACTTCAAATCCGGCCTCCCATTCTCCAACCGGACGCATGGCGGCAAAACCCAATCGTGCGAGCCTTCCTTATCTGGCGATTTTTCCCAATCTACCGAGCTGATCTCGCTAAACGGTAGACCGCCCCTCGTGGCAAAGATCCTGATCGACACAGTTAGCCAAGTTGGCGTCAGAGTGCTTGCTCGGAAAAGTGTGTCTGAGATCCACTGGATGTGACCTAGAGTTGTGACGGGCGTGTCAGAATGTGCAGTCGATAGTGGCGCACAGCTTGTGGTGCTCACTCGCGTCGCGTACTGCCCAAATAACCACCACCCTGCGACACCGACTTGATCTCCGTCGAGCCGCCCTGAAAATATAAAGTATTTTCGCATCGTATGCAAATGTATCCGAACAACGACTTACTCAATCACGTTAAGGAATACTGGCAACGTGTACGTGATACCCGACCCTCCTGAAAACATGTATCAGTCAACGTCAAACTGTTCTACCCAACTTCCCGACGACAACTCACCAGCAACGAATATAGACGTATCATACGCGCCCATGTCAGGTGCGGATCCGTATGGACCATCGATGAACACTTTGACGGTCTGATTTTTTGCTGCAAATTCCCTCAATCGTTTCGTAAACCCGCCTCTGACATTGATGAGAAAAACGAGCTCCTTCCACTCCGCAGCACCGTTCCTTGCAGAGTAGTCGTCCCTGGCGCCGGGGTGGAATAGAGCAGAGTCTATACTCGAGATGGAAAAGGGATGTGCTTCGAGAGGAAACGTCGAAATGGATGGCATGATGAGGTACGCGGTCTGTCCAGGTGACCACTGGAAATGTGGTGGGCGACGCACTCTCACCCGGACGAAGTCATCGCAGAGTAGTTCGGTGGATGCATCTTGCAACCTCGCGCGCCGATTGAAACTACAGTACAAGTGGTTGCAAACCACAACTCGAGCGACCCGCATGAAACGATCGAGCGCCCAGAACATGAAGGAAGGCCAGATCCAGTATGAAAGGCTCAATTTAAACTTGTCAACATCGTATCTTGAATGTGGGGAGGTCGCTTACTTTGTTTGACGGGTATGATAGTACGCCCCTAACAAGAAAATTCTAACTACTGTGAGACAAGAAAAATGCTTTGTTAAGATTTTGCTTACAACACCATAATGAAATGCGTGTAGAAGAAAACCTCGTAGATCCTGGTGCGAATTCCACGCAGCGACACAATTGATAGGATGGTTAGCGAAACCATCGCCATTATACCACAGCGAAGCCACGTTTTCTCTAACAACAGTTTGGTGCTAGGAAGTTGATCAAAGGTACATATCTGTCGCGGTCGCACGATTCGCATACCTTGCAACACTGTATATTTCACCGCCCGTGTGAACTAATAATAGTCCGAAACACGACCGAGCCGTGACACGGTGAAAGAAGCTCAGCTGGGAATGTGATCGGTTTGTATCTCGGATGATGTCATCAAAAAGCGAACCTTCTCATAGCCAACGCCAATGACGACTATACAGAAAGAAATTAATGTTGTGTAGAGAACGTGAGCTAGGGATCACCCACGGGACACGACATTGTTCTTAGTCCCGAGAGCCGTGACGAGCGGGAACTGACTCGCAGCGATAAGGCCCGCACGGTTACTCCAACTCTTTACGTTGGGCTTCGTTATCACGAGGTTGTTGTCTGCGAACATCCAAAATATGAATCACATAATAACAGGAGGAGAATCTGTTTTCTGACTCACCGTCTACGAAGGTCCACGTGAGGAGAAAGGCAAAATATACCAATATGAGGAAAATATCGGCCATCTTGATATCGTACGTGCCGAACTCGAGTGTCCAGCGGAATGCGACAACCCGGAAGACATTGACTGCCGCGAGTGGAAGGCGTGCAAGGGACCACCCGCGACCGGCGTGTGGGCGAGCAGACGTACTATGGGTCGACTCTTCATCAGCACTCTTTAGTGGTCGACGTTGTCCGGTCATTTTGGAATGCACAACCGAACCCCACTGGAAAAGACCGATGAGGACTAGGAAGAGACCAAGGGAGATCCACGCTTTCTCTGGGTAGAGTCCCGGCTTTGGGGGGGTCGCAGGGCCACTGGGAGGAATTGGCGGCGGCGAGGGGGACGACATGATGGTTGCAAGGGAGTCAGACACAACTAATGACTTACGAGGGTGCAAGTTGGTAGGAAAGGAATTCAAGATGTCAGTGCTAATATATGGAATGGAATCTGGATAGCAAACCAAACTATCTGATTTCCTCTTCGGACCAAGATTAACTAGAATTGGATGCGTCATGCGCAACTTCGCGAACGTGGCCAATGATTCTGCGTAGCGTCGGCATCATGACACTTGTGACGAGCAAGCTGCCAGAACAGGCCCTCGTGTGTCTCTTGCCGGTCGCCCCCGGGAACGCTGATCTACGGACACTTTCTCTTGGTGTTCCATCGTGTTCTCTTCTGGCTCAGTTGATACCGGGATGTAAGTTCTCCTTTCTGAAACGTTTCAGACCCTTGCCTTCTCGAAGAGCAACCGGACTCACAAAGGTGGCCAGTCTACGCAGCTAAGGAAGCCGAGCGAGGATATAGTCTCCTAGCTCAGTTGCTATCAGAATGTACAATTATCCTTTCTGAAACGTTTCGGACCTTTTCATTCCTCAACGAGCAACCGGACTCACGAAGGGGTGAGTTGTCTGACATCTCGAACATGAGGTGGGCAGACGTTACTCACGGGACTCGCCGGATGACGGTTGATGATGCTATGCAATTACCTCGGGCAAAGAATGGCAATGAACTGTCCGATATGCACCTATTAGACTCCCTAAGTTTCTAATTTGTAGGAGAAATCCAGATTTGAAAACCATCCTGAAATTCGGAGTTTCAGTAGCATTTTAGTCAAGTTTGAGATATCTCACAATTAAAAATGTGACGGGGGTAGAGAGGACTCTCCAACCCTTGAAAGAATATTGCTTTGTGCCAGTAGTAGCCTTACCTCCGAGTCAGTCATGCTACTTTCGCACGCTTTGTTGTCTTGAGTTCTATAGTGGCAACCTGTGACACCTACATCTGCTACAGAATTCACTACAAAGACAACAAAGAAAGCAACATGATTGTAATAAGGGACATAAGGCATTACTACCACGATAAATAATGTCCTTGTAGGGCGCTGCTACCCTCATTGCATTTTTAATTGTGAGATAACCTTGACTAAAATGCTGCTGAAAATTTCTCCCACGAAACTAGAACCTTAGGGAGTGTAACAGGAGCAATTAGAGAGTTCATTACCATTTTATGCCCTCGAAAATGTAATCACACATGTTATTGATCGCGGGCTCACCCTGGCCCCGGTCCGGCCCCCGGGTGTTGCCGCGACTCGGCCATTTTGGCGCGAGCCGGCTTTACTCCACAGTGGAGTCGCGGCAACACCTCATCATCAATGCCATCCGCGATGATCTGTCATGTTCATGATTACGACGACGTCATACTTACATAGTTTGTAGCTTTCCACGGAGCGCCCGTGGCTTTTCAAACGCTATGTACTCGAAACCATCGCCCGGATAGGAGTTCAGGGCCAGATGTGACTCCGTGGGGCACGTGCCCCTCAACCCTTCGTGTAACGTGTTTCGCAGCTTTCGCTATCGCCGAGTCGACGCCGACGTTGGGCACCATATATACAATACTGAAACAAGATTGTTGTTTGGCATTCGTTTCAATCTCGAGTCGGAGCATGCTAATGGTAAGTGAGTAAAGTGACATATGCATTTATAACTACCTTGGTGCACTTGGTGACGCAAGCAATTAAACTTACGCACTGTTTCCTGTTCTACCAAATATAGACGCTGCACCCCGAAGTATGGAACAGGGCTGTCTCCCGAAGAACAGGTTGCGCAACACTCTTGCGCCGCACTTCTCGGTTTAGGCATAGTAGTTCGAGGTTCTGGGTCGGCGTGGAAACGACCCTGGAATATCTTCTTTGCAATCCGACCTCCGTCCCAGCCAAAGACTCCGATGCTTGTGGGCCATCGCACAGGAGCCTTGGTATAAACTGTGTTGGCAGATGTCATGTCACGGCGTGGCAACTTGCAAGACCGTACTCCATCCAACAGTTCGTTGCACCTACTGTCACCCACCGTTTAATCCGCGCCCTGGAAGTCGAAAACGGTGTGAACGAATGAGGTAGGTGATTTACGAAAAATATACCATCAGTGTTGCTTATCGAATCCCAACCTTGGGATGGCTAGACAGGAACCGGAACCCATCCCGGCTAGTTCCGGCATGGCACAAGCAAAGGCTGGTGGGTAACTGAATGGGTCCTGGTAGCCCGGCTGGTCCGTGGGATCACACCTCATCGCGGCATTAGCACTGATGGCTCTCGCTGATGGGAAGCCTCCTTCTCCCCACCTACCTTCACCCAAATCTAAGTCATCAACCTTTCGTTGGGTTCCGCTTGGCACACCCCTTGTGGTTACTGCTCTCGCCTACTCCCTCCGATTGCTATAGTTGGTGGTTCACCTAAACAGCCCCGGAAGGGCGGCGGTCGGAGTAGCAGTTAAGCCCCCTGACGAGAGCTTTTGCAGGCTCGAAACCGCCCCACTTTACCTGTCCATGCGCGTACTGTACACGGCCCTAATCCTCGGAGATGGGCGCCTGGCGGGGCAGCAAACAGGATTGACAGCTCGATTTGTCCTCTCCCAGCACATTGACTTACTTCTTGGGTCGCATTTTGCGCTCCCTAGAGTCCCAGCTTCCGCCAAGTGGACCCTGGCTTTGATTCTTCACTTGCTTCGAGGGTCGTAGCTCTGTTAGGTAAACTCGATACTCGAATCAGGTGTGCTCACAATATTTAATATTTCAGACAAACTTGAGTTTGACTTCTTGAGTGCTTTCCAGGAGAGTGGTATGTAACAAAATCGATGAATTAACGATGCTACAACGGTCGTCCCCTGACCGTCTCGCTTGTGTTGACCCCTGGCAGTGACAGTCATTATCAGGCTTTCAATTTTATCGTCATTGGCCCCGGGGGCTTCCAGCGCATGGATCTGCACCCTTAGATGCATTCTGAGCTCTCCGAGAGCAAAGAATAACCCTCGTGGATGCTGTTCACAGTAGAGTCCTGATCGGAGGACCCTTCCGAACAAATCCGCTAATGGTCCATGTCCAGGCTCAACAGCATCGGGCAAGGAGGATATGAATATGACTTTTCTAGATGAACAGCCTAGGGACTCGAGAGAGGTTTGAACGATAAATGACAAATTGGCCAATTTGAAGGGATTTATTATGAAAATTACTTCTACAACTCAATCCAAGATACGAAACTTGTGGATTCAACTTCTCGCATTTCTTCATACCCCAATAAGTAGACACGATACCTACGAAGGGGAATAATGTTCTAAACCTATCGTTACGGCCGCATCATGTTCAGTCAAAGTGTGTTCCACCGTCTACAGATATCTAACAGAATGGAGCTGGGCTTCAGATAATGTTCTGCTTATCAGCGAAATTTTAGTTACCGTTTGGCCTGTATTGGAATGAGCATCATGAATCATCTGCCGTGTACAAGGAGATACGTACCAGTTACGTAGTGTGCCTCTGGTGACACCAGGTAGGACACAAGACTTGCGATATCTTTGGTAGTACCTAGGTAACCAACTGCTGCCATCTTCTTCAGCTGTTTCAAGCTGGTAAGTGAGAATCGAACAAATGGTTGAGCATGCGCTAGGATAATACCGGCTCCATAACACCCCCCTCGTCACCCGTGTATTTCACCATGTCCTCTTGGAGTGTCTCAACTGTACAGGCATTCGTTAATGTGAAAGGAGATGTATTTTGGTGGACGACTGACGCATCGCAGTCCCAACGAGTCCTGGAGCATACGCGTTCACAGTTATTCCATATCTCCCGAATTCGATGGCTAAACACCGTCAGATTGCAACATCAAATAATTCAAGTTATCGAACCTGCGGTTTGAGTCAATCCCCTAATTGCAAACTTCGACGTGCAATATGCACTCAGGAATGGATGTCCTGTGGTGATACCGATACCATGTTAGCCATGTTTGAAACTAAATATACACGGAGCAAGGGATCTGATTAAATGACGTCGCATTGACCTTTCTTGCCTGCGAGAGAGCTAGCACCAATTATACGGCCTTTGGTTCCTTGGTCGATCATCTTCTGTGCTGCATGTTTATAACACAGGAATGTTCCGCGAACGTTGACCGCTAGGACGGCATCCAGATCATCCACAGTTGCTATGAGAGTGAAAAAGTGTCGTCAGGACTTGCCCGGTCAATTCCACCCTCTACACAATAACAAACCTACTTTGGGAGATTGAACCAGTCCTCAATATTCCGGCATTCGCGACCATCTAATAGAGGGTCGTTAACCTTGAAGTAAGGTTGATACAAGCGGTCGGCCTACCACATCAAGATGGCCCAATGCTTCAACCACGCCGTCGACCATGTTCTTCACTTCCTCCTCAATACTCACGTCGGCCGCTAGCACGCAAACTCGCCGTTCCGGGTATTTTGTGTCAATCTCTTCCCTGGTTGCATCAAGGTTATGTTTGTTTATGGCGAGATCGTTTAATGCAATGTCGTAGCCATCGCTTGCGAGTTGGAAGGCGATGGCCCGACCTATGCCATTAGCCGAGCCTGTCACTAATGCGACGCCTTTGGAATGAGAAATTGCTTCGAAAGGCATATGCTCCTGATGGTATGTGAGAGGGATGCGGTCTGTCCAATTGACGCCCACTCCACAGAATGCCCCAGCTTTTTATGTGTACCTGGACTCCCATAACCGTAGGACGACCCTGTTAGACGGTGACATCTGTGTGACCGTCATTCTTAAGTGTGGTGATATGCCTTACTGAATGCTTTGTGCGGGATCCTCGTGGCGCATGCATCCTCCGATTGAGCCGGATCAAGCAGTCGGCCTTTACTCGTCTCCAATGCGTTTAACACCAACATATCATGGTATTCCATTCTACATGTCAAGAAGTGGGAAGATGTGCTACTGTTGTGATGCCACCGGAGTTTACCTTTGACCACGGTGTCAGGGCTCCGAATTTGGGCACTCCATGGACTCTCATGGAGTGAGTATAAATCGGTTCAGGGATTGGGAGTGCATATGGAGAAGGTCGATTGCATTGTGGCTTCCTGCGAATTGCGCCGTTCGTTCCGTTGCTGTACCTCGTCAGCTCGGCCGTATGACATGGGTGTGTGACGCACCCGTGTCTTTGTATGGAAGGCAGTAAAATCTCTCCAAACAGAATGAATTTTCAAAGGAGCCGGTCTTGGTTGGATTCCCATACCTGGCGCCGAAAGTGCCACGTAACCTTCCATCATATAAATGGCTAGAAGCAATACCGCTCACATGCTCTGCTCTGTCATTTCCCTCTCTGGCTCGGATGTTACGTTCCCGGGCCCCGGTGCTATCAGTGGCATCTGTTTTTCGGCAAATTTGTAACACAGAAGGCACTCTGAATGTTAATTGCCATCACCACATCCCTATACTCCGAGTCTACTGAGGTTGTAATGTGTGTGATCGAAAGAGGGCCCGGAATTTGCTACCATGTTGTGTTTTGTGTATATAATGATTATGCATCGTCAATAAGTACTTGTCGTGAGTGATGGCAATTCGTTCCTTGGAAGCCACTTACCATATCGAGGCATCCCAAATCATGTGCTACCATATCCGCTGGCAGACCCTTAACCTCCTCTTTTGCGGACACATCCGCCACAACCACACAAGTGCACTGCCAAAGATACTCTTCTTCTTCAATCCCGTTTCTCGTTTCTGCGTCTTCCAGTGAGTCGAGGTTGTATCCATCCCTGGCAAGCCGCATCGCGATGCTTCTCCTAATACCGAGCCTGTCACCACAGCCACGCATTTAGGGAGGGAGTCGAAAACTCGGTCGACATCCGGAAAGGTCAGGCACTCTTACCTTGGAGTGTCTAACGTTGTCCCAAGGGGCAAAGCTCTTTATATGCGTCGTTATAATAATCTAGACTCATCACCGCCATTGATTCCTTTGCGCAGGTAAGTTAGCATGACGATGTCTCATCACACGTGCACGCCCGCTTTTCCTTGGCGAATGAGCGAGGACCTCGTCCCCTGGTTTGCCCGCTCGATTCTATCAGGTGAGTCATTCTCAACGCCATCATCAGTTTGGCTGTATACACGTCTTTTGGGCCCGAGTGTGCGAGTACGGCCATGTTATCCCGGAGCTATGGCGCAACCCGAACGTTCTTTGAGATGTTTCTCCCAGGCACTCGATTACTATAGACACTCTTGCGCCAAAATTTAAACACGTCTGCGTGCGGAGCATTGGCCCACAATGGCGTCAACATGTCAAATCGACGAAAGAAAACAAAATACATTAATAAACAGTCGCATCAACAGACGCATGGTATGTTACCATAACACAGATCAAGAACGATGCGACCCATCCCACATACACGATGACAAACCCGCAGGCATAAATAGGTCCTTGTGAGTACGCGGTTCGAGTTATTTACATAGTGTGAATTTTCATCGTCGGGGGAGAAGGAATACTAAAGTCTGGTAGGGAATGTTTTTACGAGGTTCCTATCTCTCGATACCCACGACTTTACCACTCCTTATCTCCTCATCAGGTCCGATGATGACTCTGTGGTCCTGCGCCGACTCCATTCCCGATAGATCTACGGAGACGCAGCTGCGGTTGCCAGCTCCCCTGGGAAACATGGTGGAGACTAACGAGGATAATGTCATCCACTCCGATATCTAAGGGACCGACTCTCCATCGCCTATCGGACCCCACTTGCATCGCTTGCTCGCTCATTGCATCCATGAACTGCTTGACGCATCTTGCGACGACTTTAGCAAGCCTTCCTTTGTTGATCATGCTGCGTTTAGATGTATAGTCTCTCGTCGAGACCTGTTTGTGGCACGGTGGGTAGCCTGGCCACTGGAGGACCATTAATTACGGAAATCAGGGCATAAACAACATAAGAGTGGCATACCTGTACTCGGATACCTATCGAAGGCCCGCACGACGCAAACGCAGGGTCATTACCCTCCACTAGGTGCGTTGACTGTTTGGACAGCAGATGTGATATGGGTATACCCCATTCAGGTGAGTCTTGCGAGAGGAAGATGATACGAGGGTGTAGCTTCGCATGAGATACGTATCGCTCCTTGTCTCCTTGGGAGTGTGGTTCGTAGATAGTCTGAGGTACGAACTTGCGAGGCCCGTTAACGATGACAGCCTGCCAGCACGTAAGGTACCATTCTACCACATGCTCGGGGTGTGAGGTGGCTGGAATTGCCTGTCCACCGATGAGCGCAGAGACTGCCGTACAGGAGAAAACGCCCCGAATTTTGCGTTCTCGCTCCTGAGGAGCTATGTACCGATTCCTGGCTCCAACGGCCTACCGACAAGATGACGTCAGTGACAACTAACGGGACACTACAGCATAACGTACGCTGTCTCCCGAAGCCTGCTGGGCACCATAAGTGAAAGAATCTGATGAATCACGGATAGGAAATAACACTGAAGGACTGATGTTGCTGGAAAGCCCATTGTTCCACGTAGAACAAGATGTAGGAAAGGTTATTGTTTGTGCTGTAGAGGGGAGCGAAGAGCTTCCTCCCGCAGCTGAGCTGGGCTCCGCGAGGTGAAACCTTGGGTGAAACCCGAGATCGGGGGAACCATTCTGCGAAGTAGCGTAGGAGGGATGTGAGGCAAACTGGTTATATGGTATGAATGGGAATGGGAGTGCGGGCGCAGCATCGGTCACTGTCGCCTCCGAAATCGGTGAAGAATGCTGAACAGAAGATATCACAGAATAATCCATAGTGTGGAGCTAGTGAGCGAGGAGCACAGTGCTTAGATGTGAACAGGATGGGGCGTTAGACAATCGTCCTCGACGGGGACGGACCACCCCACCCTTTATAGCCTCAACTGGCCTTCTAGTGATTGCGCACGGATACGCTCCACCGTGATTACATGTCGCAGTTTCACCCGACGGAAATATGATGAGTGTCCGCAACGTGTAGTCTGTTATTGCCATGAATTGAATCCCGACCTAGAATGGCCGACACGCAGTTACCACCAACCAATCACCAAGGGAAAGTTTTGATTGGGGTTAGGAATCATACAGGAACTTGGAGGCAGTCCAGGGTAGGGAAGAACATGCCAAGCTGTAAGCGCACCGCCCACAGATCCAGGGAACCTCCGCTCTCATACCGCGATTGCCTGCGTGTTTCTAGGCCTTGAGCGTACATGATATAGGGGAACACATCAGCTGAGTGGTTACGTTCACCAAGATGTTCGATTACTAGAGGAATGGAACTTACTTTCATAGAACATCAATAACCCACCGGCTGATCCATGACGACCGGGTGGGCTGTATGCATCAGAATATTCCGAGAGAACTGCGTGCATCTTACCTTTCTTCCAGTGAATTCCTGGTGCTGAGGCGAAGGCTGGCGAAAAGGATATCCCATCAAACGCCATGTGTTCAACGGAACATCTACTCACCGATGATGACCAACCCACTTGAGTAGTGGAGATTTGGACATAAAATGAAGTACCACCACTCTCCATTCCAACGTGTTTGCGGTTCGACAGGAAAAGCTAGGCCAGTGATTGTGTGGATAATGAGAACATTTCCTGACACGCCAGATGAAAAAGAGACGAATCTGTGCGGAACACATACAGGATGGTCAGTTGATACGCTATCCTGTCAATATTAGCCGACCATGCTGTAAAATCCATATTCTGCATAGAACAAGGTATGTGCTACCATATTCTCCCTTAGTAGTCCGACGATTTCGACGGTCTGATACACACCTAGGCCAAGTAGTCCGTAGAATGTTCCAGTGGCTCCCGGTACACGACACACGCATGGTGTGACGTGTGACCGCGGGTACCGAGATGACTCCAGAGATAGAGGAAGAAGGAATTCGGTGAGTAGCAGTCAAGTACGGGAGAGGATGGAGGAGGATGCAACGGTGATGGCGCCAGCTTTACCCAGTGCTCATATAGAGAAACATTGGCGCGCATCAACGGAGATAATGATGCTGTATACGGGCGCCCGAATGAGAAGAAGCCTGGAAGTCTGGGTCAATAGTAAGTCGATGTCCACCACAGCAAGTGGCAGTCAAGTACTAGTAATTAGCACGGTCTGTTTTCACGATGAATCTGCGTATTCTCGGATGCAGCATATCCTCCAGTTGGAGGATAAAAAGTACTTTACTGAGTTCGGGCCGCCACGGTATACTATTTGTTTGGCTGCTGTTGTGATCGGCTCAACATTGGATATAAAAGGAAATGGCGGACACGTTGGTCGTCGTTTTAGCTTTGGCGCTTCCGACCGGACGCTGCAGCGTTCAACATGCGCTCCGGACCAGGCTAGGGGTCGGTTGAGGTCCGCGCTGATTTCGAATCAAACGTCTATGAGATCAACGTCCTTGCCTAGATCCGAAACGTTAACTGCGACTTGTGGGTTAACATCAAGTACTTCTGCATTGCGCAGATAAGTATTCAATGTGTTTATCACACTGCGTGCAGTCCTATGGACAAATTCTCGATGTTTCCGTGTGACAACATCATGAATGGCCACTGGCGATCGAATATGAAAGACCTCGCAGAGTGGCTTCCCGTATATTGGTCCCCCCTGGCATCCACAAGAGTAAGGGAAGTCGTCCCTCTTGTCCGTTCTGGTCAACAAAAACCCTCACAACATAGTGCATAACAGCCACATCTCGCAGGCGAAGGTCACTTCCATGCCTTTCCGGGTAATTGGTTCTCGAAATTATCATGCTCCTCTCACCGTTCCCCCACCACTCTCTCTCTACCATGTCGCGCTGTATTTCGACCTACTGCTTGACTGTTATCTCGATTTAGCATATCCCCACATATACTTCGACTATTTGGCTTGGACCTTTCTTAAACCTCAAATAATCTCGCGGTGTTGTCTTGCGGAAGCTATGAACCCCGGAGATGGACTCCCCTCTCCTCGAGTTCGACTCTTGGAGACAGGTTGATTGCAATTGCGATTACTGAGGAGTGCAGCGTGAAGCTTCGGAGTCCCGAGCCGCTCTCTCCGTTTCTGCGTCGTACTCTTTGGCACGGGCAGCCGCTGCGGTACGAGCATCTTCCCGTCGCCTCTCAGCAATCAGCCTCTCTCGTCTCTCGGCTGCAGCAAGCTGTTGCTCTTGGCGCTGGCTTTCTGCTTCTCGCGCTTCCGCCCAATATTGTTCTCCCTGAAGGGTCTCCTGACGGAGCCGCTTACTTTCTTCCTCTCGTTTCTTCTTTTCTTCCCGTCTCTTGCGCTCTTCTCCCTCTTGCCTTCTCCGTTCTTCCCCCAGACGCGCCTCGCGTTCTTCTTGGAGCTTGCGCTGTTGCTCGGCGCCCTTCTCCGCCTTCAACCTGGCTTCCAGTTCAGCCATGCGTCGACGATCCTCGGTCTCAGCCTCGCGCCTTTTCTGCGCTTCATGCTCTTGCCGAGCAATCTCCTTGAGACGTTTAGCCTCCTTGAGACAAGCCAAGCAAACAGAAGGCCGGCCAAGGCGACACTCCCAAGTGAGTATGTGATGACCCGCTGGACATTTGGCATTCATATTATGTTTGCATTGGGACGTGTCGTGTGGGCCATGCAACCCCGAAGGCCGACGAGGGTGGCACTTCATCGGGCATGTGTGCCCGCAGGCGAGCGTGAATCCGCTTTACCAAGGCAACATCAGGTCACGTGAGCCGTTCCGACTATCGGTAACGGAGGATCTGAATGAACTCACCATGGTTCCGTGCATCCACCGTTCGGACAGTGATCATCGAAATCCTTTGCATGCTTGAGCAGAACGGTATGTTCGGGATGCCTTTCGCACTTGACAGGGAACCCCTGGTAAACGTACTGACCGTTCTCGAGGAGAGTGAAGAACCGTTTCCAGAGTGCTCCCCCTTTCCTAGAATGCAAAAACGTTTGCGAATTGCCAATCAAAATGAGGCCATCTCGGGCGCGTGAGAGGAGGACATTGAGACGCTCGGGAGAGTCCATGAAGCCGATCATGTTGGATTTGTTCGATCTCGTGAGACTCACAATCACGATTTTGCTTTCCTCACCCTGGTAGTTGTCTATAACAGGTTGTTATACTGCGTTGTATTCGCAAGCACGTTGCTCACCGATCGTAGCCAAATGGATTCGGCCCTTCTTTGCTTTGAGGTCAGGTGACCCAAAAGCAGTTAGGCCAGCACGTGCGAGGTCCAAGGCATCCATGTCATTGAGGATCAGGTCATTATCGGGCTTCAAAGCGTCACGTAGTTGATGGAGTTGGCCAAGATACGGCGTAAGAACAACGATGTCCTCGCTTTTGTAGCCCTGTTGGGAAAGGTAGTGTACTATTTTGAACACCATCTGTGCCTCGTATGTGTTTTGCTTCGATGTTTTAGTACCACCATCTGCACGGTCCCCAATGCGCGAGTTGTCATCTTCGGGATGGGTATGGTCCACGAAGATAACGTTCGATTGTACTCCGCAGATATCCGATCGATGATAGGTCGAGGGTGCATCAATAAGCTCTGGGTACGTGAGCTCGCGGACGAAGGTAGAGATTTCAGGGCGCATCCGATGTTGGGTGGAAAGGGTTTCGTGCGGGTAACCCTTGAGCACAAGACATTCGAAAAGCGACCGGTTCAGGTCATATCCCTCGCCCTTTTCAACAGTTAATTGGTAGTTGTTGACTTTGGGCCGCAATTGTCTACAAAATGTCGTTAACAACATATGGCTGAGGTAACGTCGCAGACATACTTGTGGTCACCGATAAGAATCATTTGATCGACCGTGCGAGACAACGCAGTCAAGATGTGACTTGCAAGGATCTCGCCAGCTTCTTCCACGAGGAGAACCTCAGGAGCAACCTCTTTGAGCGCTTCGGCATAGATAGCTGCTCCTGTGGTCGTACAGGCAATGATCCTCTTCTCCCGCAAAATTGACACGGTTGATCTTGCAAACTCCTGCTTGATAGCGTCTTGAAGTTCATTGTACCGTTTGCCAGCCTTGCATATCGACTCTAATTCTTTAATAATCAGTTCATTCCGCCACTTGTCCACGAGCTGCTGGCGGGCAGAGGGGGCCATACCCCAGATCCGAGCTGACGCTTGGATATGAGGCTCGCCACTCAACAATCCAGCGTCCAGACCCCGCATCCACCGTGAGAAGAGATACCCCCTATCAATGGCTTGGCCGTTCCGCCCAACGCGTGTCATTCCGTCTTCCGTCTTCAACAGCCCGTGGAATGCTTCGAAGAACTCGTGATGCTCAAGTTCTAGGTGCCTGAGTAGGTTTTTGTTGTCGATATCCAGTAGCTCGTCAAAGTGAGTTTGGAGCTTGTATTCGTGGCATGATGCGAGGGCCCTGATGAAATCGATTTCACTCCAGTCATACAGAAATCTCCCGCGTGGTTGCCTATTGAGAGCAAGATGATCCGTTGACTGGTTTGAACGGCCGCCGAGGCGCACAATGGATTCGGCAGGTATATCGTATTCAAGAAGATCGCCGAGGAACTGATCCAGCGCATGGTTGGTATAGCAAACGACGATAATGGTTTGAGCACTTTCATCATGTATTGTTTTCGCAAGAAGGACACCTAAAAACGACTTGCCGGTTCCTGCGGAAACAATGAGATAACTCCAGGAACTAAGGTGACGACACTCACCGGGTGGCCCTTGGATCAACGATACACGTTGCTGGAGTCCTACAACCAGAGATTTCGCTTGAGCTTTGTCGAGACAAATGGATTTAGGGAGATCCAACAGACTGTGAAGCTCAGTGGAAAGGTTTGAGATAAGTTGTCGGGTGATGTGCGAGAAGGCTACTCTTCTCCATGTGGACTCAAGTGGCAACTCTGAGTTCCAAAGTAGAATATCCCTCGAGAGGGATATATCATGCGTCTTCAGGGCGGAGAGTACCGGCTCGAAAGCAAATACCGCTGTGTCAATTTGGATGAGTTGTACGTTCCGGCCCATGCGAAGAGAGGTGAGGGTCCTTCGTATGTTGACATCGCCATCTAGCTGGAGGACTATCACAGGGGGTTTGCAGGCTAGGAGTTCTTCCACACGGTTTACAGTCCCAAAGCTGATGATATCTTGACCAGAAGCAAGGCAAACGAGAGACTGATGTCTCAATATCTTCGATCCACGAGGATCCCATTTAAGGAAATCTACCCGATCCTCAACCTTCATGCCCTTGAGCTGCCAGAATTCGCTACCACATTGCAGCTTAATTCCCCAGCGAGTCTTCCGATCGTCAGGACCAGAATAAATACCGATCATAGAGACGTCGTTGACACGGAGACCGCGGTGCTTCCCGTCTTTCTGTAAAGCAGCTTGCACCTCCTGGCGAATGTCAAAGATCATGTCCTCGCGGAGCATGCGAAACGTATTGTCCAAGTAATCCTTGACCGGTGTTTCTGATGACTCGAGCTCATCATGAAATGCTGTGCGGAGGAAGGGAGGTTTTCGACACAAGATCTCGTCGGCGGTGGGGAGAATCGCGATGGAGCGGTAGTCCGCAAAGTCGTTATCGTGGCGCCCACCAGGTCCGTTGAGAACGTCGTACACCGTCACGGAACTGGTGGTAGAGAGAATATGTTTGATGAGATGTCCCGTCTCTCTGATTTCACGTTTGGATGACTCGACTAGGCTCTTTTGGATGGATGGTCGAGCTGCAATGTCTCGAAAGGAACTGGTGTCCTGGTCTTGTAGTGTGAGGAGTCGAGAGAGCACTCTAGCGAAGACTAACTGAGCCTCTTCGCTCAACACGCCCTGCTGGAGTGCGTGGACGAAGACACCCCAAAAAATAGGTGGTTCTACCACATGGAACAATAGATTGTCCAGGGCGTCGCCACCCACTTCGGAAGTTCTAAGGAGGTACTGCAGGACGGCGGAGCCCAATCCATTCATGAATTGGACGGACAGGTCGAACCGCATTGCGGACTGGACTGAAGACAGACCGTGAGCACTCTCGGTGATTGCATCCAAGCATATCACCGGGTCATCCTGAGTGCAAAGCCCTTCTAGGAAAAGAGTGGCGCCATGGGAATCAAGTTTGACTGAGCCAGATAAAATATCGAGGAATCGTTTTTTCAGCCTAGAAACACGGCTAGAAGTCGAGTGAGCAGGATCCATGGTTGGGTTGGTCGAACGGGGAGGCGGTCAAAACGGGTGGGGACTCACACAGCAAGTTTAAACGGGTCCATCGCACGAGATCAGCGCGATACTGAATTGGGGAAAACCGACGTCCCATAGAAGTTAAGCTGTAGAAACGTGTCGATGAGTGGGTGCATGAGGGTGCTTCTTTACAGCATTTATGAGTGGTACAGGAATGACTTACTACCGAGGATAGCAGATGACCACTATCGTGCGTGTGCTTTTCATGGTGGATTCTGCAGTTACATGAACTGGCAACCAAGTTAAAGTGCGTAGCCTCAGCGCAGGTTTTAACGCAACTCCAATGCCAATTGAAATCGCTTGAGCGGAGGGTTTACGAGAAATGGAAGTGTGGCTGTGTCAGGCTCACTGGTGCCTTCGATCTCCATTATGCATTGTTGACTCGGAGGAAGCAGTAAGCGCCGGAAGTACAAAGGCGTCGCTCGCCATGACTACAGGGATATTGACCGTGACGAAGCAATAGCCGTTACCTCACCGCCCAAGCACCGCGGCCATGCCAGAGGAAAGCGCACCGCAATATGCCGAGGAGTCCGCGTCGGTATCATCTTTGGATTGCGGCTCATAGTTGCCTACAGGCCTTCCGTACGTTATCGATTTATCCCCCATCTGCACCCGAATGTTGAATGATCTAGCGTGCAATCATCACCCAAAGTACGGTATTGTCACCACGACCCATTTACAGTCAGCTCCCTTATAACGCGTACCCAGTATAACACATACTCCCTCATAACTCATAGGATTTTGGATTCCCCAACTCAGTTTTCAGGGCTTGTGACCTCCCAGATAACCCATACTCCTTAGTAACACATACCTCCAGGGCTCTCCCGAGAGGTATGCGTTAAGAGAGAGTCGACTGTGTACTAGTTTGAACATCAATACGTCATATCATCGAGATCTGTCTTTGTAACCAGGCCCCTGTTTACCTTATAGTCTCAGTTTACATATATCAATAATGTATTTTCGAGCGTGAATTAGAGGTGCCATCGCCGGTTGCGCACTTCAGGTTGACAGCCGAGTTCCGCTCTTCGATGCACAGGCACCAGTGACGAAACAACCCAATTATTAGAGTCACACTCCGTTCCTTACCTCCTTTCATGTCGACCTCAAATCTCTCAAATCTCCTTCAGCCCCTTCGAACCCCTCCACAATGGCCACAATCCTCATAATCAGCCATTGTCGAATCCTTCGTATACGTTTCGTCTAAACCGAGGATAGAAATCCGATCTTTATTGATCGATCGAGGTGTTCAATGTATGGCTCGACGTACCGCATGCGCAGCTCAGCGTCATTTCACGTATCGTGCGTACGCTAGATAGCGCCAGACTCATTGTCGACGATATCGAGGATGGCGCACAACTTCGGAGGGGTCAACCGGTTGCCCATCGCATCTACGGCGTTCTCAGACCATCAACATGGCGAATTACGTGTATTTTTTGGCGTACAAGGGACTCTGATTCGGGAGACGCAAATCGGGTTGTGGCGAACAAGGATTTGGATCTGGTGGTTACAGAGGAGTTGTTGTCACCTTATCGTGGACAGGGTCTTGATGTATTCTGGCGGGACACACTGCAATATCCGACAGAGGAGGAGTACATTGCGATGGTTAACAACAGTTGAGTGTGCTGTCACCAGGTGAGGAATCGGTCCCACTAACGTTTGTGACAGAGACTGGCAGTTTTTTCAGGATCGCCATCAAGTTGACGATGGCGTGTGCGACGAAGGACGTGACCGTGTTAGAGCGATGATCGTTCACCGGAACACTGATGATGATCTTTGGTATTAGTGACTACGTCAACCTCGTCAACGAACCCAAGGAGATGGATATCCCTCTTCGACTCCTGGAGACAGGTTGATTGCAATTGCGATCACTGAGTAGTACAGCGCCAAGCTTCAGAGTCCCTAGCCGTTCTCTTCCTTTCCGCGTCGTACTCTTTGGCGTGAGCGGCCGCTGCAGCACGAGCATCTTCCCATTTTCTCTCAGTAATGACCCTCCTATGGATTACAGCAAGCTGTTCCGCCCAATATTGTTCTCTCTTTTGAAGGGCCTCCTGATGGAGCCGCCTACTTTCTTCCTCCCGCCTCTTCATTTCTTCTTCCGATCTCTTGCGGTCTCCTTCCTCTTGTCTTCTCCGTTCTTCCAGCAGACACGCCTCACGTTCTTCCTGGAGCCTGCACTGTCGCTCGGCGGCCTTCTCGGCTTCCAACATGGCTTCTAGTGTAGCCATGCGACGATGATCCTCAGCTTCAGCTTCCTCCCGCATTTTCGGCGTCTCACGCTGCTGCTGAGTGACCTCCTTGAAACGTTCAGCCTCCCTGAGACAAGCCAAGCAAACGGACGGCCGGCCAAGGCGACACTCCCAAGTGAGTGTGTGATGACCCGCTAGACATTTGGCGTTCATAATATGTTTGCATTGCGACGTGTCATGTGGGCCATGCAACCCCGAAGGCCGACGAGGGTGGCACTTCATCGGGCATGTGTGCCCACAGGCGAGCATGAATCCGCTTTACAAACGCAACATGGGGTCACGTGAGGTGTTCCGACTACTGGTGAGGATGTCAATAAACTCACCATGGTTCCGTGCATCCACCGTTCGGACAGTGATCATCGAAATCCTTCGCATCCTTGAGTAGAACGGTATGTTCGGGATGCCTTTCGCACTTGGCAGGGAATCCCTGGTAAACGTACTGACCGTTCCCGAGGAGATTGAAGAGCCGTGACCAGAGCGCTCCCCCTTTCCTGGAATGTAAAAACGTTTGCGAATTGCCGATCAAAATGAGGCCATCTCGGGCGCGTGAGAGGAGGACATTGAGACGCTCGGGAGAGCTCATAAAGCCGATTATGTTGGATTTGTTCGATCTCGTGAGACTCGCAATCACGATATTGCTTTCCTCACCCTGATAGTTATCTATGATAGTTTGTTACACAACATTGTATTCGCAAGCACGTTGCTCACCAATCGTAGCCAAATGGATCCGACCTTTCTTGCCTTTAGACTCTTGCTGTGCAGATGGGGACAGGTCAGCACGCGCAAGATCCAAGGAATCCATATCGTTGAGAATCAGGTCATTATCGCGCTTCAGAACGTCTCCTAGCTGGTAAAGTTGGCCAAGATATGGGGTAAGAACAACGATGTCCTCGCTTTTGTAGCCCTGCTGGGAAAGGTAGTGTACTATCTTGAACACCATCTGTGCCTCGTATGTATTTTGCTTCGATGTTTTAGTACCACCGTCTGCACGGTCGCCAATGCGCGAGGTGTCGTCTTCGGGATGGGTATGGTCCACGAAGATAATATTCGATGGTACTCCGCGGATATCCGATCGATGATGAGTCGAGGGAGCATCGATAAGCTCTGGGTAAGCGAGCTCACGGACGAAGGTAGAGATTTCAGGGCGCATCCGATGTTGGGTGGAAAGGGTTTCGTGTGGGTAGCCCTTGAGCACAAGACGCTCGAAAAGTGACCGGTTCAGGTCATATCCCTTGCCCTTTTCAACGGTCAATTGATAGTTGCTGACTTTGGGCCGCAGTTGTCTACGAAGTGTTATTAGCAACAAACGGGTGAGGCAACGTCGCAAACATACTTGTGGTCACCGATAAGGATCATTTGATCGACCCTGCGAGACAATGAAGTCAAGATGTGACTTTCAAGGATCTCGCCAGCTTCCTCCACGAGGAGAACCTCAGGAGCAACTTCTTTAAGCACTTCGACGTAGATAGCCGCCCCGGTGGTCGTACAAGCAATGATCCTCTTCTGCCGCAAAGTTGACACAGTTGATCTTGCAAACTCCTGCTTGATAGCGTCTTGATGTCCATTGTACATTTTTCCAGCCTTGCATATCGACTCCAGCTCTTTAGTAATCAGTTCATTCCGCCACTTGTCCAGCAGCTGCTGGCGGGCAGGGAGGGGTACACCCCAGATACGAGCTGACGCTTGAATATGGGGCTCGCCACTCAACACTCCGGCGTTCAAACCCCGTGACCACCGTGAGAAGAGATATCCCCTATTGATAGCTTGTCCGTTCCACCCAACGCGTGTCATTCCATCTTCCGTCTCTAGCGGCACGTAGAATGCTTCGAAGAACTCGTGATGTTCAAGTTCTAGATGCGTGAGCAGGTTTTCGTTGTGAAAATCTAGTAGCGCGTCAAAGTGAGTTCGGAGCTTATTTTCGTGTTGCGATGCGGTAGTTCTGAAGGTGTTGATTTCATTCCAGTTGTACTTGAACCTCCCGCGTGGTTGCCTGTGGAGAGCAAGATAATCCGTCGACTGGTTCGAACGGCCGCCGAGGCGCACAATGGATTCGGATGGTATATCGTACTCGAGAAGACCGCCGAGGAACCGATCCAACGCATGGTTTGTATGGCAAACGACGAGAATGGTTTGAGCACTTTCATCATGTATTGTTTTCGCAAGAAGGACACCTAAAAATGACTTGCCGGTTCCTGCGGAAACAATGAGATAACTCCAGGAACTAAGGTGACGACACTCACCGGGTGGCCCTTGGACCAACGATACACGTTGCTGAAGTCCTACAACCAGAGATCTCGCCTGAGACTTGTCGAGACAGATGGATTTAGGGAGATCCAATAGTAGGCTGTCCAGCCTGATGGATGGGTCTGAGGTGAGTCGTTGGGTAATGTGGGAGAAGACTATCCTCCTCCATGTGGACTCAAGTGGCGATCCTGGGCTCCAAAGTAGAATATCTCTCGACAGGACAACATCATGCGTCTTCAAGGCAGAGAGCACCGGCTCAAAAGCAAATGTCGCCGTCTCGATTTGGATGAGTTGTACTTTCTGGCCCATGCGAAGAGAGGTGAGGGTCTTTCTGATGTTGACATCGCCATCTAGCTGGAGGACTATCACAGGCGGTTTGCAGGCCAGGAGTTCCTCCACGCGGTCTACTGTCCCAAAGCTGATGATATCTTGACCAGAAGCGAGGCAAACGAGAGACTGATGTCTCAATATCTTCGATCCACGAGGATCCCATTTGAGGAAATCTACCCGATCCTCAACCTTCATGCCCTTGAGCTGCCAGAATTCGCTACCACATTGCAGTTTAATGCCCCAGCGAGTCTTCCGATCGTTAGGACCAGAATAGATACCGACCGTAGAGACGTCGTTGACACGGAGACCGCGATGCTTCCCGTCCTTCTGTAAAGCAGCTTGTACCTCCTGGCGAATGTCAAAGATCATGTCCTCGCGGAGCATGCGAAACGTATTGTCCAAGTAATCCTTGAATGGATTTTCTGATGAGTCGAGCGCATCATGAAATGCTGTGCGGAGGAAGGGAGGTTTTCGACACAAGATCTCGTCGGCGGTGGGGAGAATCGCGATGGAGCGGTAGTCGGCAAAGTCATTATCGTGGCGCCCACCAGGCCCATTGAGAACACTGTACACCGACACAGGGTTGGCAGTAGAGAGAATATGTTTGATGAGACATCCCATCTCTCTGATTTCATGTTTAGATGAGGCGATGAGGCTGTTTTGGATGGATGGTTGAACTGCAATGTCGCGAAAAGAACTGGTGTCCCGGTCCTGTAAAACGAGGAGTCGAGAGAGCACTCTAGCGAAGACTAACTGAGCCTCTTCGCTCAATGTGCCCTCCTGGAATGCGCGGACGAAGACACCCCAAAAAATGGGTGGCTCTACCACATGGAACAATAGATTGTCCAGGGCGTCGCCACCCACTTCAGAAGCTCTAAGGAGATACTCCAAGACAGTGGAGCCCAATCCATTTATGAATTGGACGGATAAGTCGTACTTCATCGCGGACTGGACCGAAGACAGACCATGAACACTCTCAGTGATTAAATCCAAGCACGCCACTGGGTCATCCTGAGCGCAAAGCCCTTCTAGGAAAAGAGTGGCGCCATGAGAGTCAAGTTTGACTGAGCCAAATAAAACATCGAGGAATCGTTTTTCCAGCATGGCAACACAGCTAGAGGTCGACTGAGCAGAATCCACGGGGGGTTAGTCGAACGAGTGGGCGTTGAAAACGGGCGGGACTCGTACAGCAAGCTTAAACGGGTGCCAATCACACGAGGAGATCAGCGCGGCACTAAATTGGAGAAAAGCAATGTTCCATAAAAGCTAATGCTTCTGTGAAAACGTGTCAATGAGTGCGTGAAGGTGTTTCGTGTACAACATTTAGTACAGGATTGACTTACCACCGGGGGTAGCAAACAAACGACCACCGTCGTGCGTGTTGTTTTCGTGGTGGACTCTGTCGTTACATGAACTGGCAACCAAGTTGAAATGCATAGTCTCAAGAGAGGTTTCATGTAACGCAAGTCCAATACTGATTGAAAGTTGTTTAAACGGCTATATCTATGTGGCTGTCCCTACCCCCTTATGGTACATATCATGAACGCTTCACCGTGCACCTTCTCGTTCGGCTGGTCGCTTTGAATCTCCACGAGCTGGACATAGAAATCAAGAGGCTTTCTCGGACCTTTCCTTTGTTCTTGACCCCCTCAGCCTGAACGTAATTGCGGACATGAACCTTCATCGACTCCCATTCTTGTTCGTTCTCAAGCAACATTGAGGCGTCTTCTTTGCTCGTCTTCGTGTTCCATGAAAGTAGATATCCAAGCCGAAAGTTCAACGGGTTTCGAACCATGTTTCGACTGACTGCAACAGGCATGTCATACCACGAACTTTCGGAGGTGAGTGAGAGTTCCTTTGTCGTCTGCCCACACAGTGGAACCCGCAGAGGAATTACGAGGGGCTTTTTCTCTTCTGTCGCTAACAATGCGTTTGAGTGCGACATTTAAAAGGTCAGGATAGTCGAACTTACACTGGAACGGGGCTGCCTGCCTACCGATACGTTGCTTTTTCGACCTTTTTGGAACAACCGCTGGCCCACTGGTATGACCATCAATCTTCGAACCTTCGTGTTGGCTCATTTCCTCTTCCTCTTCCTCCCCTGGCTCCTCCACATCGTCTGTGGTCCTCTTCGGCTGCCTCATCCGAAGATATCTCGATAGGTCCTTCATCTTGGCTTCGAAGGACTGTTGACACTTGTGTACCGGCAGATCGCCATGTTGACAAGACTCGTGCAGCAGTCATCTCGGCAACTTCATCTTGCATCTCTGTTGCAAGACCTGTGACCGCAGACCACAATCCAGCATTACGGGGCTTTCTTGTTGCTTTCGAAGTTGTCGCGGCTGTGTTTCTACTCTTCGCAGCGGGCTTTCTTGCCACACCTGTGGTAGCATTTCCTTGCCTTGGGAACATTGTTATTTTTCAGATTTGCCATTGGAAAGTGTGTGTAGGTATAGGACAAAGGAGTGTATGTTTTCGCCACACCAAGCCGTGCAGCGTCAAGTGGGTTGGGATGTTGAAGTGACTCCAACTCCGACGCGGCATAGATATCAGTATGGGTGACCCTACACCACCGGATCTTGAGAAATCGACTAGAAGCGAACAGAGTACACGGCTTGTGAGACAGGGAACACAATCCATCACCAAGCTTGACTGTATACATACTGATCTGAACCGCATCTGAAAAACTACCCGAGGGGGAGGCTCCCCGAGGTGATATAAAAGGGATACGTGCTGTAAGACACTTTTTAGGATCGGTTAGGTGCTCATCAGCCAATGAGAGGGCTTGCTAGTTACGAAAGAATTATTCAAACGGTCGTGAACTGATAACGTTACTGGTCATGAGTGCAGATGCAGTTGACTCGGAGGCAAAGTGTGAGGATAGGGTAGTATCGTGGTAGTTACAACAACACAAGGATCGGAATGTAAGCATGGATCACCCTCCTTTACAACCTTCCGAGCTCCTCTACGAGATCTGACTGGACTGTGATGCGTTTATTCAAGCAGGAAATCAAGCCTGCGGTTGGACGAGGGATGGTTTTCGATCACGAAATAGATGTGGTAAACCGCGTGTTAAACCTCAAATGATCTCGCAGTGTTGTCTTGCAGAGGCTATGAACCCCAAGAGATGGATTCCCCTCTTATCGAGGTCGACTCTTGGAGACAGGTTGATTGCAATTGCGATCACTGAGTAATACAGCGCCAAGCTTCGGAGTCCCTAGCCATTCTCTTCCTTTCTGCGTCGTACTCTTTGGCGCGAGCAGCCACTGCAGCACGAGCATCTTCCTGTTGTCTCACAGTAACGACCCTCCTATGGGTGGCAGCAAGCTGTTCCGCCCAAAATTGTTCTCTCCTTCGAAGTGCCTCCTGATGGAGCCGCCTACTTTCTTCCTCTTGCTTCTTCTTTTCTTCTTCCAGTCTCTTGCGCTCTTCTTCCAGCCACTTCCGTTGACGTGTCTCACGTTCTTCCTGGAGCCTGCGTTGTTCCTCGGCGACCCGCTCTGCCTTCAGCCTGGCTTCCAATTGAGCCATGCGACGACGCTCGGTCTCAACTTTCTTGCGTGCCTCACCCTCCTGCCGAGCGATCTCCTCTTCTTCCTGTCTCTTGCGCTCTGCTTCCTCTTGTCTTCTCCGTTCTTCCAGCAGACGCGCCTCACGTTCTTCCTGGAGCCGGCGCTGTCGCTCCGCGGCCTTCTCGGCCTTCAACATGGCTTCTAGTTCAGCCATACGACGACGATCCTCGGCCTCAGCTTCCTCCCGCCTTTTCCGCGCCTCGTGCTGATGCCGAGCGATCTCCTTGAGGCGCTCAACCTCCTCGACACAAGCCGAACAAACAGAAGGCCGGCCAAGGCGGCACTCCCAAGTGAGTTTGTGATGACCCGCTAGACACTTGCCGTTCATATTATGTTTGCATTGCGACGCATCGTGTGGGTCATGCAATGCCGAAGACCGACGAGGGTGGCACTTCATTGGGCACGTGTGTCCACAGGGGAGCGTGAACCCGCTTCGCAAAAGGAACATCAGGTCACGTGAGGGGTTCGGACTATCGGTGAGGATGTGAATAAACTCACCATGGTTCCATACATCCACCGTGCTGACAGTGACTATTGAAATCCCTGGCATGCTTGAGTAGAACGGTATGTTCGGGATGTCTTTCGCACTTGACGGGGAACCCCTGGTAAACATACTGACCGTTCTCGAGGAGAGTGAAGAACCGTGACCAGAGCGCTCCCCCTGTCCTGGAATGCAAAAACGTTTGCGAGTTGCCGATCAAAATGAGTCCATCTCGAGCGCGTGAGAGGAGGACATTGAGACGCTCGGGAGAGTTCATGAAGCCGATCGCGTTGGATTTGTTCGATCTCGTGAGACTCGCAATCACGATTTTGCTTTCCTCACCCTGATAATTATCTATGACAGATTGTTAAACAACGTTGTATTCGCAAGCATGTTGCTCACCAATCGTAGCCAAATGGATCCGGCCTTTCTTGCCTTTGGGCTCTGGCCGTGCAGATGTAGATGGGGACAGGCCAGCACGTGCGAGATCCAAGGAATCCATATCGTTGAGGATCAGGTCATTATCAGGCTTCAAAGCGTCACGTAGTTGATGAAGTTGGCCAAGATACGGGGTAAGAACGACAATATCCTCGCTTTTGTACCCTTGTTGTGCAAAGTAGCGTACTATCTTGAGCACCATCTGTACCTCGTATGTGTTTTGCTTCGATGCTTTCGTGCCACTGTCTGCACGGTCGCCGATGCGCGAGTTGTCATCTTCGGGATGGGTATGGTCCACGAAGATAACGTTCGATTGTACTCCGCGGATATTGGATCGATGATGAGTCGAGGGTGCATCGATAAGCTCTGGGTACGTGAGCTCGCGGACGAAGGCTGAGATTTCAGGGCGCATCCGATGTTGCGTTGAAAGGGTTTCATGCGGGTAGCCCTTGAGCACAAGACGCTCGAAAAGCGACCGGTTCAGGTCATATCCCTCGCCTTTTTCAACAGTCAACTGATAGTTGTTGACTTTGGGTCGTAATTGTCTATGAAATACCCTTAGTAACAGATAGCTGAGGTAACGTCGCAAACATACTTGTGGTCACCGATAAGAATCATCTGATCGACCCTGCGAGACAACGCAGTTAAAATGTGGCTTTCAAGGATCTCGCCAGCTTCCTCCACGAGGAGAACCTCAGGACCAACTTCTTTAAGCGCTTCTCCATAGATGGCTGCCCCTGTAGTCGTACAAGCAATGATCCTCTTCTGCCACAAAGTTGACACAGTTGATCTTGCAAACTCCTGCTTGATAGCGTCTTGAAGTTTATTGTACAGTTTGCTAGCCTTGCATATCGACTCCAATTCCTTAGTGATCAGTTCATTCCGCCGCTTGTCCACAAGCTGCTGGCGGGCAGAGCGGGCCATGCCCCAGATCCGAGCTGACGCTTGAATATGGGGTTCGTCACTCAACACTCCAGCGTCCAGACCCCGCATCCACCGTGAGAAGAGATACCCCCTATCGATGGCTTGTCCGTTCCGCCCAACGCGTGTCATTCCATCTTCCGTCTCCAGCGGCACGTAGAATGCTTCGAAGAACTCGTGATGTTCAAGGTCTAGATGCGTGAGCAGGTTTTCGTCGTCGATGTCTAGTAGCGTGTCGAAGTGAGTTCGGAGCTTATGTTCGTGTTGTGATGCAGTGGTTCTGAAGGAGTTGATTTCATCCCAGTTATACTGAAACCTCCCGCGTGGTTGCCTGTGAAGAGTAAGATGGTCCGTTGACTGGTTCGAACGGCCGCCGAGGCGCACAATGGATTCGGCAGGTATATCGTACTCGAGAAGATCGCCGAGGAACTGATCCAGCGCATGGTTTGTATGGCACACGACGAGAATGGTTTGAGTAGTTCGGTCAAGTATTGCTTTCGCAAGAAGGACACCTAAAAATGACTTGCCGGTTCCTGCGAAAACGGTCAGATAACTTCAGGAACTAAGACGACAGTGCTCACCGGGTGGACCTTGGATTAACGATACACGTTGTTGGAGTCCTACAACCAGAGATTTCGCCTGAGACTTGTTG
>JBBPQP010000293.1:0-31354 GCA_038092555.1 Boletus subgraveolens | reverse complement strand
TCAGCTCTGTCAGTGAAAGACGACACATCGAAGAACAAATGTCGCATCACGCACCACTGGCTCATCCGTCCCGTCCATATCCTTTTTTCGTGCACGTTTGAGATCATATTCAAGCTTCTTGATCGTCTCTTGCAGTGCTGCGTCATCATCGAATCCTTCCGCCTGAAGGGTGGTCTACAATAATCGAGCAACACCGTTAATCAACGTTGACGCAGAGTCGTGCCTCGAAATCTGACCGTCCACTCGCGTTTGTTGTCGCTACGCCCTTCTTTTAGGTTGAGGAGATATTGCAGATCAGTTTCTTTCTGCGTGAGCTGTGGAGATACCAGACATCAGCATGCAACACAAAAGGAAGGGAATCAAGTAGGAGAGGATAGAACATTAATGCCAACCTTCTCCATTCGATTTTTAGCCGCCATCTCTTGCAGCTTCCTCCCCTGTTCCTTCCTCTTTTCGGTAATCCTAGCAAGCTCTTCTTCCGTTTTCTCTTCCACAACAGGAAGCGCGAAAGGAAACTGGACGATTCGTTCTGAGGCACGCATGTTGGCAGGAATTTTGAGAGAGCGAAGCGTAGAGGGGTAATCTGTGGCGAATTCACAAAAGTTGTGGAACATCCACTGGAGCAGAGGTTACATGATTCGTTACCACCGAGGTAAGAGCGGGGGGAAGGCATGAGACGAGAAGAATGGAGAACACAAAGTGAGGGAGACGCACCGCGGCCTGCGTAGACGTGACGCGTGTCGGGAAACTATGGTACTTGAGCTGGATGAGTTTTAGCAGGTACTCTGTACTCTGCTGTGCACCCCACGGTATCCTATGCGTTCAGACATCCAGCTCAGCACTCGTAGATGCCAATCTACAATGAACGACAGCTCATCTACTGCGAGTCACTCACCGCTTGGCTTGGCTCAATATACCCCTCCCACTCAGAATGGGAATCACAGAAGTAGACGCCGTGTTGAACGAGATGACCAATCCATCTTGGGCAAATGGTGCGTTTGGCATAGAAGGAAGGTTGTTCTGATAGAACGACATGACAGAGTCGATACAGTACGCGAGTGTGGGGACGGAATATTGCTCAAACATGAGCTCAGACGTTACTTTGAAAAGGTTGGCGTTTGATCAAATCGTCCAGCAGTAGTATGATAGAGTAACGTACATGCGCGGGAGTGTAGGGGTGATCCTAGACGTTCTGTCATCAATACGGGATGTTCGACGTTCGATGCGTCCATTCCCAGTTGAATGAATGCACAGTCGAGTGCATGTTCCTGCAGGATAGATGCGTGTCAGCTCTAATCCACATCTCTCCTTCGCTACAAAGTAATCTATCTCGGTTTGAATGACGCAGAGTCAAGCAACGACTCGAACTCAGACGAGCAGGCGTAAGACTAAAGCCCGGAGAGGACGAACGCACCAGCGCATCAAAGTTGAGCAACACGTCCCCCTCCCAAGGCGTCTTTGCCTGTCCCTTGGCCCCACTCTCCGCGTCGACACCCTCTCCAAACAACAACAACGGCTGGTTATACTTGCGCTCCTTGAATCTGGCGATCACATTCGACACAGAGTGAGGAGTGAGGGCTGCCTTGGAACCAGAGGTAGAGAACCCGAAACGCAGATTGGACGCGCCGTTGTCGATGATGAGCGGCACGCACGTGCCCCGGAAGGGGTCATAAGAATCGGGAGGCGTATAGGTGGGCAAAACAGGCACCGGGATGTGCAACACATTGGGCGTCGATGGGCCCATACTGCCAGACCGTATTTGTCGTCAAAGTTGGGAGTCGGTAATGCTAACTGCGAGGTCGTCTCAGGACCCTTTTGGAGAAGCGAACAAGTAAGGAGTCGTGCTTCACCGTTGCTAGTTTGTTGGTTTGAAGCTTCCAACGTGCGTAGCGTGTTCTGAACCGCTGAGCACCACGAACATACTAGTAATCGATCGTGACGTGCGCCAAATTCCAATTGCCGCGAGCGCCTGCCACTATTCATTCCTTCCCATTTACCAACTTCAAGGCTCCCCTCGTTCTTCTCTCCTTTGAGGAACTGAAGCTCACGAAGCGACCGAGGTATCATTCCAACCATCTTCTCTGCCGTGCAAACACCGACGGAAGCTACTTCCATGCGTTCCGATGTTTCATGTCCTCCGCGGATAGCTTCTCCGAGGAGTCTCGCATAGTGGCACACGCTGGAGCATCATGATGACCACAACTGTTGGTTAGGATTCTATGGGTAGCACTAGCCATACTAGAGCTAGTCCACCGTCAACATCCACGGTCCAGTGGCCGAATACGTCTAATGGAATTGGGGATCTCATTCCAGCGCTCTGTATTTTACAACAACCCCGTCGAATATCTGCAGACGAAGAAAATGTGCTACACGATACAGCTCCTAAATGAGATCTCCACATTGTCCACCCTTCCCCCGTCACCGCCGTCTCGCACTCCTCGCTCGCAAATTCTCAAATCGCTGCTTCACATTCGCATAGCCCACCCTATCGACGCGATGCAAATAATATGTCCCTCCACCGCTTCCCCACGAGACACTCCCAGACCGATATGGCCGTTCGACAACGTCGAAAATAGCACAGATATCGTCGACCTGGGAGAGCATGTGATCATGATATCGTGCAAGCGGTCAGAAAAGGTTCACATACGTTGCGTTCGGTCACGCGAGCATTGGGAGCCACGAATGGCTTTAGCGAAACGACTATTGCGCCCTCCTTGAGATCCAGGAATTTTGCTCTCAGCGCCTCGTTTACTACGAACGATTGAGACGGAGCATGCCTCTCAGACGCGACATCCTGGAGTGAGAGACAATGGGACACTCACGAGATTGTTGAAACACCTTGTTATTAACCAAGACTACATCTGCCTTACCCAGCAGCTCCGAGACTCGCTTGCTTTGAAGCATGTCACCCTCTTCGAGCTCGACATCGCCAGGGTGTACACCCCACATTCGACACCGTTTCTGGAATTGCACCCATTGTTGCCTTGCCACATCCGCAGGACCCTCCAAGAGCTCGATACCGTAGCTCCGACATCCTGTCTGGAGAGATGCCTGTAGTAGTACGTTGCCTACCCCTGAGCCAAGGTCCATGAGGAGGGAAGAGGAATTAAGTCCTGTAGCGGTGATAATATCGGAAGTAAAGCTGGGCATTAGCTCGCCGTACACTTCGCTTGAGAATGCCTCATAGCGATGCAGGTTTTTGATGTTAGGGCCTACACAGCGTTGATACGTTTCGTCTACTATGCGCAACATGACTTTTTCGGGGATCCCCCTTGGATGTATCCATGAACGCATAGCAGAGGTTAATACATTGGGTGGAGCGGGAAGGAACACGTCTGATGGGAGAGGTGGGTATTTGAGTGAACGGAGAAGTTGGTTTATCGTTTCGAGAGTGGAGAGAAAGAGCGGGCCATTGTGTCGACGGATAGCACGTTGGAGCAAACGAAGGTAATCTGGCCGAGGAGGATCGTTATGTGGTTGTGGCGGATTTTGGGGTTCTAGTGGAGCATCGAGGGGGTTGGAGGGATCAGAAGGGTCGGGTCGGGTTAGTTGAACAGGGGAAGGGGGTGGGGTGTCGTCGGAGAGTGATTCAGTGGGTAATGATCCAAATAACGCTTTCTGGGCGGGGCTAAGGTAGACTAGGAGATTGTTAGCGAAGACCGTAAAGGATAAAAAACTGTACCGACAATCAACGATAGTATATAGGGACTGTTCCAGACACATGATGGGGTTATAATGATCCTTGTCCTTGGGTGCCAATAACACAAATCTACGTGGTATGAAGATGAAAGCGGTGAGTGCGTGGACGAAAAGGCGACGGAGGACGCACTTTTCATTAGCATAATTATTAGGATACTCTAAATCAGCAGTTGGACAACTCTCGACTTCGAAAGACTTATCGTCTGGATCGTCGGGATTACTAAAGTCTTGCGCACAGAATGAGCACCATCTCACGCCCCAGACGAGTCGCGGAGAACTCACAGGTCTTGTATGTCTTTGCGAGCCTCCGCACGACATCGGCGGCGCTGACAAAGGTATCTCCGGGAGACCCATCCTCGACTGACCACCATTCCCTGGTGGGCAGTTTGGCAGGGGGTGGGAACACAGAGGTGGAACGAGATCTGTCGGAACGATAAATAGGCTCATCCAACGCGACGCTCTCGCCTCTGGAAGATGACTCGGAGGTGTGCGCGCTGGTGCTGGCACGTTTCTTGATCTTGCGGGGCCGGGTGACTCTGCTCGGGAGATCGAGGAGAGTTGGTGCGCGCTGTCGTTTCGAGGAGGAGGAAGCGGATACGGAGGTGTCGCGGGACGGAGAAGGGAGATCGAGCTCTGAGGTGTCAGTGAGTGGGCTGGAGGGAGCGGAGAGAGAGTCGGGTGAGGAAGTGGGTGGGCAAGACGTGTCGTGTGGGTGTGGTATAGGGAATGGGCGTGACTGAGCTTCGAGTTCGCGCAGTTGAGTCTTCCACGCTCGTCTTGTAGTGACACAAATGTCTGGTGTCATCATCTCTGCCAGCTTGTTTTTTTGGCCAGCGACAATATTATCGGAAACGTACAGTCTGTGGCATCTACTCATTTGTGGCTGTGTCGCGTCCCCTCACGTGAGCTCACATGACATCATTAGCACGTGACACATATTAGCTTGAACAGATACCATGTCCAAGGACGAGTCATCAAAAAAGAAAAAGAAAAGTGGAGGTTTGTCCCTTCATCTCACGAATCCACCATGTTGACCCCGCAGTCAGCTGAGAAGAAGAAACATCGACGAGACGAAGAACCTGCTCTCAAAGTCGACATCGGACTGCCTGCAGGTACGCGATCGCCATCATCATGCCCAAGGGCCCTGAACAATTTCGTACAGACAAGGTTGATTCGGCCCAATCTTCTGAAAAGGAGAGGGATGGAAAGAAGTCGAAGAAAAAGTCGAAAGAGGACAGCACAAAACCCGTATCGGCAGAAAAAGCAGCAATAGATATAGGTGAATACTACTTCACCCCCCTTTTCTTGCATCTTCAACTCTCTCTATCAGATGCACCGCTACCAGATACCACCGTAGAGAATAAAAAGGACCGCAAGCGCAAACGTCATTACCAAGGCGACGTAAATGACACCAACACCGAGGAATCAAGTCCACCCAAAAAACAAAAGAAAGGGAAACGAGACAAGCAAGCTCAATCCGCGTCTCATACTACACCTGCCACGTCGTCCGAGGTTACCCCTTCCTTGCCATCTCCTGCCCAGATAGCCATCACACCCACCAACTCCACTGATGCTTCCGCCTTCCTCACCAAGCATTCTATCACCATTCATACACCCCCCTCTCTTCCACCCGTCACCCCCGTCATTTCCTTTGACCAACTTCAGATCCCAGAAGCTCTTAAAGTGGCTTTCAAAGGTTTCAAAGAACCCACCCCAATTCAGGCTTGCGCGTGGCCTCCAGCCTTGCAGGGACACGATGTAGTGGGTATCGCTGAAACAGGAAGGTATGTCCCGTTGATACTTGATGCTGTATGCTCCAGGGCATTGGCTACAGTATTGTCTCATTCCGTGACCAAAGATTGACTAGTTACGGAATAGTGGGAAGACGTTGGCGTTTGGCATACCTGCCCTCTCCCGGCTCGTTTCTGTACCGTCTTTAGACGCCGTAAAAACTAAAAAGTCAAAGTCAAAATCCGCGAAATCCGTCTCCGTTCTCGTCGTAGCCCCAACTCGTGAACTCGCACTTCAAACCCACGATACTCTATCAGCCCTTGGTGCCCCCTTCAACATTGCCAGTGTTGCCGTCTTTGGGGGTGTCGACAAGGCACCACAGATAAATGCTCTTAGGAATGCGGATAAGGACGGGAAAGTGACAAGGATCGTGGTCGGGACGCCAGGAAGGATATTGGATCTGGTCGACGCGGGTGCTTGCGATTTGTCGAGGTGTGTTTACATTTCCAGGATACCCTATCCCTGTCTCAGTTCCATTGTGCAATGTCAGAGTCAACTACCTGGTGCTGGACGAGGCTGATAGAATGCTTGATCGCGGGTTCGAGAATGACATTAGAAAGATCATCTCCTATACAATGCAAGGAGCCGAGCGACAGACGATGATGTGTACGTTCTTGACCGCTGCTCCTGTCGGTTACCCGGACGCTCATCACTTTCACAGTCAGCGCGACGTGGCCTGAAGCAGTGCGGAGGCTCGCGAGCACGTTCCAGCGGGATCCCGTACGCGTCACTGTGGGCAGCGACGACCTAACAGCGAATAGCCGTGTCGAGCAAGTTATAGAAGTATTCGACGATCCTCGAGAAAAGGAGTACGTACATCGTTTCGTACCAATCTTTTCGTTCCTTGCGGGTGCTCACCAACTTTCCAGCTCTCGTCTGACGAAAATGCTGAAAACGCTCTCTCACAAGAAAATATCCACGAAAGGTTCTCCTGAAGCCCGCATTCTTGTCTTTGCGCTCTATAAAAAGGAAGCATCGCGGGTTGCATCCACACTCCACCAGCATGGATATTCTGTTGGTGCGCTCCACGGTGACATGTCGCAGTCCGCACGCCTAGACGCTCTGGAGAAATTCAAGAGCGGCGAAACGGGGTTATTAGTGGCCACAGATGTGGCAGCGAGGGGATTAGATATTCCAAATGTTGGAGCTGTCATTAATTACACCTTCCCACTGACTATTGAAGATTATATACACCGGATCGGAAGAACCGGTGAGCCACCCGTTTCATGGCCCTGCTCCACCTGCTCCGACTGATGTATTCTTGATTCGCCCATAGGCAGAGGTGGATGTAGTGGAAAATCGATCACGTTCTTTACGGGAGAGAACCACGAACGAGCTCTCGCTGGCGAACTAGCTCGCGTGCTCCGAGACTCTCATTTTGACGAGATGGCGGACAGATTACACAAATTCCCGATGACGATCAAAAAGAAGACACATGGTTCATATGGGGCATTCTTCAGGGATGATATCGCAGGTACGGCAACAAAGATTGTATTTGATTGAACGGGCTGTGCCAAGTAAACGGCGGTGGTACGGCGTAGAATGGATGATCACGCTGTAATTGATGGGAAACAAGGCGTTGGAGCGTATGGGCCGAGTTTGATATCTATAGTCCGCGTGTTACTTGCTCTCAAATTCGCGACAAATGCCTTGAGCTGTCCGCGACGAGCTCCGGATGGTTTCCTAGTGTTCCTGAGCGCGGCCCTGAGATTACTGAAACGAGGATGCTCTCCAGTGGGGTTCGACAACGCAGTGCTACTACGACTTGTTTCCGAACTCGTTAAGCTCGCTCGACGTCACCGAGACGACGTGAACGGAATTGTTGGCTCGGTGCTGGCAAGCCTGAGGGTGTTACGCACAGCACGATCACTGCGGTCAACTGGCTGCGAGCAACGAGCGTCACTGTAACCAACCCACCCTCATCGACATCTCTCCATCCCGTCCATCCAGTGCCAGTACGCCTCGCCGCAGCCGCGCAGCCTTCGCCACTTTCCCCTCCAGGCCCCATTTTAGTGCCAATCTCAAACCTCACCCTGACAGCCAACGACCATGATGGGCCTTTTCAGCCAGGCAGGCTCCCATATCCGTAGGGCACGAGGCTTGTCCGTGGAAGATAGGGCACCCGAGGATACTGAACCTGATGATACATCAATCCTGTGCGTTTTCTTTTTGTCTTTCCCTCTCTATTCCCTCGTCTTTGTCAGATCATCTTCTACACCTCGCTGTCATTTATCCCCCCGTCGCTCGTCATGGGCTACACCGACACTGACTACGAATGCAGAGACGAGAACGAGGGCTCAATCATCACCTCTCTGATCTCCCAACTTAGGTCTGCCTCCGCTCGTCTTCGGCTCTACCCTTGCCCTTGCTAAAAACCGCCTCCTCCATTTCCAGAGTAGGCATGGACCTCTCAAAGGTGACATTCCCTACCTTTGTTCTCGAGCCGCGCAGTATGCTCGAACGTATCACGGACTTTATGTCCCACCCGGACCTCATCTTTGGGTAAGGGTATCTCGTTGTCTCTTCATGTCATCACCAGAGTGCCCTAAGGCCCACTTCCTTTCTTTGCTTTTTCTCCGTGTCCGCCCGGTTCTCGTATTGGCGTGACCTCTTTCGCGTCCTGTCACCAACAACGTCCCTCTCACTATCGTCGTACGACCCAATTTAGCGCGGAGGATTGCATAGACCCCGAAGAAAGATTTATTCGCGTGTTGCAGTATTATCTCGCAGGATGGCACATCAAGCCAAAGGGTGTCAAGAAACCGTACGTCTCTCATCCCTCTCCACCACTCGTGGACAAGAGAGCTGACCGTTGGTCACAGATACAACCCCGTACTCGGGGAGTTCTTTCGCTGTCGGTATGATTACGCAAACGGTACACGAGGTTTCTATGTCGCAGAGCAAGGCATGTGTGCATCACTCTGTCGCCGCTGACTAAAAACCTCATGGACACGTCACCTACAGTATCTCACCATCCTCCGATCTCCGCCTTCATATACATATCGCCCGAGAACCGTCTCAGTATCGTCGGTGAACTGAGACCCAAGTCCAAATTTTTGGGAAACAGCGTCTCGACGACGATGGAGGGCGAGAACCGAATAACGCTGCTGGGTAAGCCAGACGACGGAGGTACGCGTTTCATCACTCCGCACGTGACCATCTCCCAATCGTCACCCCCAAGAGTACGTCGTCACCATGCCCAACATGTACGCACGCGGTATTCTGTTTGGAAAGATGGTCCTAGAGCTCGGCGATACCTGCGCCGTCAAGAACGAGAGACATCGATTGTCTTGTGACCTTGAATTCAAGACCAAGGTGAGTCCCCCTGTTCCACGTCCGTTGATGCGCGTGGGTGCCTGACCCCAGCTCTCACACGTTCAGGGTTTCTTCTCTGGCACGTACAACGCGATCGTAGGACGCGTACGTAAAACTGGCTATGACGTTGGTGAAGTCTCGGGAAGATGGAGCCACGTTATGGAATTCAAGAGTAACACAGTGCGTACGATCCTCCCAACTGCTTTGACGCCACGACGTTGACGTTTTTCTTTTTTTTCTTTGCTTCAGAACGGAACGAAACGCGTCCTGTTTGACGTTCCCAAAGATGGGCAGAGCATTGCACCGAAATACGTCGCACCGGAAGACGACCAAGAACCCTATGAGTCTAGACGGTACGTCATCTTGTCCCACTTTTTTCGTTGGATACCATTTGACAAATTACCTTTTTCCCAGACTTTGGTACAAAGTCACGCAAGCAATCGAGGCCAGAGACATGGAAGCGGCCACCCGAGCAAAGACCGCCGTCGAAGATGCTCAACGTGACCTTCGCCGTCGACGTGACGAAAGTGGAGAGATGTTCGTTCCTAGATACTTTGAACTCCGGGATGGGAGGTGGTGCCCAAAGTTGTCGTGAGTCGTCTTATTTTTCTTTGCGATCAGGAACTCGGTCCTGAAGAATTCATCCTCATGGGTTGTGCCCGCTTGTGCCCGCCCCACATCGGATAGAGTTCCACAAGATGCTTCAGATACAGCAATACAAACCGTAGAGTCCTGGATATGGCCCGGTGCATGAACTTTTTTTTTTTGCGCAATTTGCTACAATCCATATCCGATCTCATCGTTGTTCTCTTTCTTTTTTGACCCCCTTCCTGCTCTGGTTAACCCACACAATTCACACAACTAATGCATCCATTGGATCTGTACCTTGTAGCAACAATTGAAGGGTATATAAAGTGGCCATGATTTCCTGCGAGTCGATGCAAACAAGGGGATTAAGGTGTGGAAAGAAGAACGGAGTAGATACGTGATCATTGTGTGATGAATAAGACACCAACAACAAGAGGTATGAGCATGTCGGTGAATGGAAAAGGAAAGAATGCACGAGAAAAACGAGCCAAAGCGAAAACCAAACTATTAATATTAGATCAAGAATATATGTATATCCAAAGGTTAGATCCCCAGGGAAGACGAAGTGAGGGCATACGGGTATTGTACACAAGTGTCTCGTGCCGAAAGCAAGCGCAACTACGACCACCACCCTTCCTCATCCACGGTCGGCGTGAGAGAGACAGTGCTGGGCGTAGGCGATGCAACGGACTGCGTTCTATATGTGGATGCAATGGATTGCGGTCTATACGACGGCGTTGGAGCCGCCCTTCTTACGAAGGGTGCCGCAGATCCTATGTTAGGATACCGTTGTTTTGGTGCATGCATGGAGTCCCAGACGGAGGTCTGCGGAGGAGTATCACTGCGCGCGACCTGAGTTCCGTTGACATGTCCAACAGGTGTTCGTGAGCGGTCGCCACCAAACACAGTGCTTGCACGTGAGTCGGGGCGTGGCGGCGAAGTGTTCTTAATAGACGCAGGTTTGCCATACGACGGCAAATTGGTCACGGTAGGAAGAGTCTGGGCCTTCGCTTTGCTAAGTTCTGCTTCTAGACGGATCAACTGAGATTCAAGGCTGGAAACCTGATCACGGAGTTTATTTTCGCGGTCCTGTGGGCGTATTGCGTTAGCAAACCAATTCTCAGCTTCACACGACAACGAGGTTAACAAAGTACCTTGACCAAGCGGTCTTCAGCCTCCTTCTCTTCCAGTTGCAGCTTGGCGAGCGAGTAGTCGGCGTCCAGCTGTACATGCGCTTGCCCCACATCGTGCAACTCGTTCTTCGTCGTCTCCAGGTCACTCTCGTATTCCCTCGCACGTCTCTCCCACTCGCTCGCCCGTTGCTGAGCCTGTATGAGATTTTGCTTTGCAGCACTCGCGGTACGCTCGCTATTGGCAGCACGAAGCTCCTGATCGCGTGCCCGTTTCTGAAGAGTCGAATATTCAGACTCAAGTTGCCGTTGCTGATCACGTGCACGTCTGAGTTCTCTGAGCTCGTCTTCGTCGGCTTGCGACCTGAAATTCGTAAGGGCATCGATTTGTTCGGTGACACGGCGGAGATCTTCCCAGTGACTTTGTTGAGCGACGAGGGACTCGTGTTCCTGTCGAAGAAGCCTGAGCGACTGCGCGGCGAGTTCTTTCTCGTGTTCTGCCATCTTGACTTGGATTTGAAGATCACCCAGCTACGGATACCATTTCAATTCATTGCACGAAAAGAAAAAAAAGGAGCAAATGGTACCTGAGTTTTGAGCGCCTGTTGTTCGGCAGCAGAATCCTTGTTCGCCTTCTCTAGCTCAGCAATGCGCTCTTGGTTCGACTGAGCAGCCACGTCCGACGTCTTCAATCTTGCCAAACTCTGCGCGAGTGCGTCCTCGAGTTCCGAGTTACGAAGCTCCACCGCCGAGACCTCAGAAGCACGGGTACTCATCGCAGCCTGCAATTCCTCTACTTGCGCGCGCAGTCTATCGCGGTCATTCTCGGCGTCCTTGAGTCGCTCGCTCAAGTTATCTTTCTCGACACGAACTTGACCATGCGCTCCACGTGCTTTCGCCAGCTGCACTTGGAGGTCGTTGTTTGCCGTTTTCAGCTTACGAATCTCCTCCGCGTCACACTTGGCGGCATCGCGTGAGACAGCGAACTCGGCGTGGGCATTTTGCAATACGGTCACAGCGGCGGTGAGTGATTCGGGGAAAGCATCGAGACGATCGGTGAGGGCTTGATGGAATGACTTTTGCAGCGCGACGAGATCGTCTTTTTGTGCGAGCGTCGAATTCTGCCCATTCGCGACGGTCTCCACAGTAGTTTGGAGCAGGTGGAGAGAAGAGAGGACTGCTTCACTCGTTTCGGAAGTCGTTGATTGTGATGACTCTGCTGACGTTGACCGAGTCGCTTCGACAGCACGTTTGAGGTCCTCAAATTGAGAGGGAAGGCTGGATATGAGAGTGGCCAAGTCGGCGTGCTTGGCGGCGAGGTCGTCATTCCTGGCAGACAGAGATGCCTGAGACTCTGCCAAGGTATCGAGCTTCGGTGCAACGTCCTGGATAGACTGTAAGCCTCCAAGTACGCTCTCGGCGACTCTGCCCGAGACCGAATCCACATTAAACGCCTTATCGCGGTTGGCAAGACGCGCGTCAAGGCGCTCAACGACGAGGTCAGCGACCTGCTCCTTGATCTCGTGCGCGTCAATCGGTGCGATGACTCGACGAACTTCAGAGGTGATATGGGCAATGACCGAATTCGTGTCCAGTGAGGGTGAAGGTAGCATCGGGAGAAGGCTCTCCACAATAAGACCTGCTGTCTCGCGCTTATCTGCAGCGAGATCAATAAGCTGCTCAATATTCGGCTTGACCGCCTGACTGAGTCTGGCAGTGAGTACATCGTAATCAACCGCCTCTGGGCGCAAAGCCTTCAGATGTGGGTTGAGAGCAGTCAAAATCTCCTCGATGAACGTGTTCTTTTCATACTGATCCGCAAACGGTCGAGTGTCGATCTTGTTCGAAAGCTGACCAAGCGTGTTGAGGAGGATCTGGAGATTGCGGTGGTTAATTTGGTCAATGACTGGAACGAGCTCCATGCTATTGGATGGCGCGGCTGGAGACCGAGCCTGCTCGATGCGGGAGACAGCCTCACGGAGTTCCGTTTGCAAGAGCAAGAGATTTTCAGCGTGACCTCGCTGTACGACATCGCGGATGAGCTCGAGGTCCAGCTCACCACGAGCATCCATCTGACTATCATCCAACCCCCTTGCCGCGGACTCTTGAAGTTGCGTCCGAAAGAGGGTAACAACTTCGGCGATCGCGTCCTCTGTGGTAGGACTGATTGTGGCCGCAGCTGTTTCACGGGACCGGACAATTTCGGAGCGAATTAACTGGAACTTCTCATCCAATACCGCTTCAATCTTATCTTCGAGTGCTTGTGCTTCGAGGCGTTTCGTGAGATTAATAGCGGGTATCGACACATTGGAGAGTGACGAATTGTGTGCACTGTGCATGGCAGGCAAGGACGAACGGCGTTTGATCGCAGGAGTGAAGATATCTGGTGAGTCGACGCTCTCGCGCTTGAGGCCAGGATCTGTGACCAAGCGCGACCGGGATCTGTTTGCAGACATGGAAATGGGTGGTACTGCGAAATCGTCAAGGGAAGGACGCTGTGAGTGTTCGAAAATTTCGCGTGAGCCAAGTCGCGAGCGAACAGTTCGTCGTGTTTTTTCGTCTCCGACAAGGGCTTTGAATACGCCAGCGGGGACGGTGTTGGTCGAAGGAGGGTTCTTGAAGTCCAAAGGAATTGGTGCACGTTTTGGCTTCGTAACTGCGACTACTGGAAGGTGTTCGTCATCGCTCCTCGGTTCCTCGCTGTCGTTATCGGGCAAGTCATCCTTATCAAGCCCCATTCCTTCCGTTTCCTCAGCACGACGCATCGAGTCGCTTGGGAAGCCGGAGAAAGTGAGGGGCTGCAATGGGCCAGCACTCACGTGCAAATCCTGCGATCCTAATATGCGTGGTGAGCTGGGTGCAGTGTGGCGGATGCTGCGGGGCGTCTCATTCACTGGTGGGAACCGGAATGATGCCATATTTTCTTTGCCACTGTCGTCGGTTCCATCGTCCGATATAGTGGTTTGCGAACCACGTCGTTGCCTTTTTTCTCTGCCTTGCTGGGCGCGTGCTGGCGAAGGTTTAACGGGCGGAGCAGGGAGGGGACGCGAAGCAGGTGAGACAGGGAAAGTGAGTTGCGGTACGCCAGGAGGAGGACGGAAAGTGAATCCAGCGGGTTTGAACTCCTGTGCTGCCGCGTTAAGTGGCTTGCCAAACGAGGATAAGCGAGCGTGACCCAATGCTGGTGCTGGTAGCTCAGGAAGCCCGTCCAAAGATCCCCATGGGGTTGATCCCCGGGTGGTACCGAACACGAACGGCTTTGCATGTGGATTGAGCGCAGCAGGAGGCGGAGCAAGAGGCACAAGATGATGCTCGATGATAGCTTGACCAGAGCCAGAACGAGAATGGACCGCTGCTGAGTCATGCAGGGTGAACTGCGCCGAAGGATCCCTGGAGTGTGGGAGAGGTGGGAGAGGTCGACGCCCCGGAGTCGAAGTCGATGATGGGCCGAGGGTGAAGTCCATAGGATCAACGCCAAGGAATGCTGCTCTCTGCTCCGCGTGCATCCCGTCTTCACTTGGATTCGAGACCAAATCGTAGTCGCGACGAACCCGCAAACCAAGGATGTTGGTTGGAGGAGCAGGGAAGTTGGGTAAGCGTCTTGGAGTCTCTATCTCTTGATTCCTTTGGCGAAGTAGACGACGTTGCACCCGGTCCTGACGGGCTCGCTCCTCGTCCGAAGGGTTGGACCATTCACCAATACTCTCCTAGGAAAAGTCAGCGTTCACGAAAAACCATGCGTCACGAGTCGAGCAGCCTTACCTCATCGTCCGAGCCCAAGCGCACGTCTTCGGATCCCGTCCACTCACCAACAGCCTCCTTATCTAAATCGTCAATAGTTGGATTGCCCACTGGGCTCCTTATTGGCACCATATCCACTTCCTCTGGCATAGCCATGTCGCTAACGCCTCCGACAGAGTGCAACGAGAGTGCGTGGGATAACCTTGAAACATGTCGCGAATGAAATCTACTTGAAGTAACAGGAGTCATCCCGTCAGGCTCGGTCGTCGGTTGGCTGGGAGCACGAATAAGACCAAGAGCATCTTCGGTATTTGGAGGGTTTCGTTCCATGTCTGCAGCAGGGAATGGCTCCTCCTCAGGCTCCTCCTCTTCTGGTATGTCAAGGCCAAATCCACGGACAAAGTCTGGCCGGCTGCTTCCCCGGCTTATACTAGGAGGAGCAAGAGACGATATCGACATGGGCACGCGACCCTGTGGTGCGTGAATCCCACCAATAGGAGACGGTATGTGGTGTTCAACGTCCCCTTCGATGCTGTCGGAACCCAAAACGGCGCCTGGACCGAATGGATTGAAGGATGCGGCAGGATTGTAGAACGACGGAGGGAGCGGATGTGCGAGTGAGAGACTCTGTCCATGCCTGTTTTGAAGTCTGGGTGGCAACTGCGATCCAGGGGAGGGTGTCAGGTTCACCGTTTGTTGAGGCGAATTCGTCAATGAGTTTGCGGCCGAAGCATTCTGAGACTGCTGCAACTTGTTCAATTTGAAAAAGAGCAGCGATGGATCTGCTGGTGATGATATCTACGAAGGGTTGAGCGCGCAATTCTCCATGCTAATTCAACGAGGCACTAACCGAAGCAGCACGGGCATGTGGTGCATGGAGAGAGACAGAACTACCTGTACCTCGTTCAACACCCAGTTTCTCCAGCTTTTCTTCGATGACTCGGTGCTTGATTGCATCCCAAGCCGCCTGGCGGGAAGACTAGTCAACGAAACACGCGCAGCACTAAACACGTGTTGCGTACCTTTCCGGGCAAAAACACGTCAACGGTATCAGGAATGTTGTACCGCCAATTATCTGGAGGATAAGGTTCTGCAGTCGTGACTTCTGGAGGCATCACTACAGGCTCTTCATGACTGGTCGTGGGCATGGGAGTACGCGCCCACGGAGGCCGACTAGATGGTTGGTCCTCCGCACCAGGTATTGTTTCCACTGGCAAATTGACAGCCACTTTTTTCCCCTTTGGAGCAGGTGGTGGAGGAGCTGGGGGGAGCGGGCTGTGTTTTCGACCTGGACCCCCCAAAGGTGCCTTGGGCGGACCTCCGATACTGACACTAGGTGCACGTCTATTCCTAGGGATGAAAGGCTGCCCGAAAGGCGGGCCGTGCGGCGGCACGGGCATTGGGAAACCTTGACCGAGAGGCGTCATGGGAATAGCAGTTGGTGGCGGAAAGCCGGGGAAGTGTGCGACGCTTGAGTGGCCTCTGTGATGTTGGTAAGCGGGACGACCTGGGGCATTTGGGGGCTGCGGGGGGAAAAAAGGCTGCATGGGTGTCTGAAGCGGGGGCGGCGCGATATGGAAAGGCGGAGGGTGGTAACTCTGCTGGATGGACGTTGGGAGGCCCGGTGAGAACATGGGCTGTCTCCCGTCAAAGGGCTGCTGCATGTTGAGCGGAGGAGGAATGTTGAGACGAGGTAGAGGAGGGTGGTGCAGTGGTGGTGCAGCCATTTGACGCGGATAGGCTGTTCGCGCGAAGGATCGTCACGACGGTGGACTAGGCTGGGAGAAGGATTACTACTCGACCAACGCGTGAGAGAGGCGTCGCACGCGAACGTCGTCGACGTGGACGAGTCGGACGACCTGTCAAAAAAAAATGGCCCGGGGGAGGAAACAAGAAACGAATCAAAGCAGACCAATGAATTCAAGTACCGGCGATTCAGACTCTCGCTTGTACTCACCACGTGCACTCCATTTCATCACATCATATCTTAACTTGGACGATAGCGATATACAACTACTAGTAGCACACGAAAAAAATGTAGACATCTACTCTCCATACATATCGTCGGCGTCCCCATCAGAGTCCGACTCAACCTCGATGTACTTCTTGGCCTTGCCCCTCGCTGCACGCGTCGGCGCAGCCGGACGCACATCTACCGCTTCACTTATCACCCCCTCGTCCACATCGCTCTCCACCTTCTTCGACGCAGGCTTCTTCGCAGCCGCAGGTTTGCTCCCCGAGGGCTTCCGCGCTGTGGCCTTCTTCGTCGCTTCTAAAGGTCCAGCTTTGCCAAAGAAATCAGTCACAGCTGCTTGTGTCGTCTTTGTCTTCTTTGCCGCTGGTCGGATGTACATCTCGGCATCGCTCTCATCCTCATCCACAGGCCTTGCGATATTATGTCAGACACACCGTTTCAACCAAAAATCAGACGTACAACTTTCGCTTCGGTACATCCTCGGCTTTGGCCTTTCCTTTGCCTTTGCCTTGCACAGCGAGTGAATCAACCATCTGGATGTCCGAGTCCGAGTCCACCTTGATAGGTTTCTTCTCGGCTGCCTTCTTTCTCACAGGTACATCTGAAACCTCAATCTCCGACTCTGACTTCACCTTGGCGGGCGCCTTCTTGACTGGTGCCTTCTTGGGAGCAGGAGCGGGCTTATCGTCGTCACTCTCTTTCTTTGAGGGTCCCGCAGCAGCAGGCTTCGACTTCGGCTCCGCCTTTTTCTTAGCCGCGGCCTTTGTAGGCTTGAAGTCGTCTTCCGAGTCGTCCTCACCAAAGGCTTTGTGTCCAGTTAGCGACTTTCGGTGTTTCAGCGTAGCTTGTTTCTTCTTGATCTTCTTCCCGTTGGCATCAAGCAACGTCTTGTTAGCAAAGTCTTGGCATGATTTCTGTAACAAAACGTTCACTATATTTGGAGAACAACAACATGATCCACACTTACATCCCATTCCCTCAGGAAGTTGTCTAGATCGTCGTTCCAGAGCGAGATAGGAGTACGCTCGAGCAGCGCCAAGAGTTCCGCCTCCTTGTCCGCGGCTTGTTGTAAGAGTTTCTCGATCTAGCAGTTACCCGGATCAGACAGCCGTGAACTAAGGGCCGTTCCGCACGGACATACCTTCTCCTTTGTCAAACTCCAAATGGCCATACCCAACAGATAGTCGTAATCCGTTGAACCAGGAACATCCTCTGCCGCCTCCTCATCCTCATCAGGATTAACAATATCCTCAGTTTCGCCTGCTGCTTTAGCCTTGGTCACCTTGGGGAACGGGCGGAATTTCAGTTTGCGCAAGTCAACCATGATTTCCGCTTTCTTGCGGTTCGACACGACGAGCTGCTTCTCAATAATCATTTTGACGAAACGCGCCTGGTTAGAGAGCTTCTCGAATTGCAGTTGGAGTTCATTGGCCATGTGATCCTGCGTTCCACCATTTCCGTCGGCTCCGAGAAATGCCCAAACCATCCCCTACGTACCTTTCGCTTTTGATAGTACGCCAGACGTTGAGGGTAAAACTCCTCGATGATCTCCTCGGGCGACGAATATTTCTGGATCTTGCCCTCAAAGTTGAAACAGATCATGTTGCTCGTATTAATCTTGCTTGTTAACTTGAAGAACTCGATCAAGCCTTGCTCCTCCGCCTTTTCGAGATCCTTTGCAGCCATCGTAACGACAAAGTGGATGTTGACGTTGTCGTGGTGCTCTTTGTAGTCCTGTTTATCATCCTTACTCAACGAATTGTGCGTGAATGCTAGTTGATGAGTACAATACCTTGATAACACCGTCCCCCTTCTCACCAATCATGGCTTCCAACTCGGCTTTGTATGACTGCGTCCACTTGTGAATGGGCAACTCGGTGATTTCAACGGTCGTGTCATTGATCTTGCTCGCGATACCAGTGACGTCGTATTTGTGTTCGCCAACCTTCTTGATAGCGCCCTTGAAACCTTGCCACCAAGGGAGCATAGGAATCATCTCTTCACCAGCCATCAGCCGCCGTAGATTGGCGACAATGTCCTCTGGATTGTAGCATGGAATGGTCGTACTCCATCCTATCGGCCGGTATACAGCAACTACATTGGTACCAAAGATAGTGGCACTCACCTGTTCCTATACCCTCCGCGCCATTGATGAGCACCATTGGAATGACAGGCACATAATACTCTGGCTCAATCCAGTCGTTGTCTTCCTTTAGATACGTCAACAGTGGGCCATCATCCGGATTGAACATCGTCCTCGTCAAGGGTGCCAACTCAGTGAAGATATACCTAGCCGAGGCATGGTCTTTACCACCCATATCACGGGTTCCGAATTGACCATTCGGCAGCAAGAGGTTCAAGTTGTTCGAGCCGACGTAATCCTGGGCGAGGTTGACGATAGTCATGGTCAGCGAGGCTTCACCATGGTGGTACGCTGCGACTTCAGAAATATAACCAACGAGCTGAGCGACTTTGATCTCTTTCTTGAGCTTGCGTTTGAAGCAACCCCAGATAACCTTTCGTTGACCTGGCTTGAGACCATCCGCTACCGATGGAATAGACCGGACGTTGTCGGCCATCGAGAACAGGATCAGCTCTCTGTTGATGAAATCCGAGAAAGAGATTTCGTCCATGTTGTGATCAAGGTACGTCCCGGGCTGCAGGCGAGTCAGACAATACCGGCACTTGGGGACGTATGCGGCTTACTTTGAACTGGCGGAGCCACTCTTTCCGGTCGTCAGCTTTTTTCTTGCTGAATGCGAGGTCGATGAGTTCCTTATCGCCATCTTGAGTAGAGGCAAATGGGATCATGTGTTTCGACATATTGCCAAAGTAGTAGCGCGCATCGGCGTCACTGCTCGTCCCAAGACCCTGTCACATTCTCCAATGAACGGACGCAAACAGAAACCACACAACAACAACAAACCTTGTAGTATTTCGAGTCCCACTTGTGCGCATCTTGTGTTCTCTCGAGCCATTGTTCATATTCAGGTATGGTGAAGAAATCGATTCGTTGCTTTCCTTTGCTTACCCGCACGATAGGTGTCACGAACTCGACAAGGAAATTAGGAAGTTTGAGCAACGAAGGATAGAAATGGTCCAAGAAGTTGATAAGAAGGCCCTTGATATGGGAGCCATCGTGATCCTATATAATGACTTCGGAATCAGCCTAGAGTTTTATAAAGGAATTGGACCCTGACCTGATCAGTCATAATCATCAACCGACCGTATCGCAAACTGCTGACATTCGTATACTCCTTATTATGTTGTAAACCCATGATTTTCTTGATGTTCTGGACTTCTTCGTTCTTCATGATCTGGTCATGTTTAGCTTCTCGTACATTCAGCAACTTTCCACGCAAGGGAAAGACACCGAAGTAATCGCGTCCAACAACACCAAGACCAGCAACTGCGAGCGCCTTGGCGGAGTCTCCTTCCGTTAAGATGAGAGTACACCGATCAGCGGTCCTTGTTCCGGCATTGTTGGCGTCAGCTAGCTTGGTCATACCGGTAAGGCTATCACAGGGGTTAGGTCAGAAATAGCGCATAAATAGGCTACTCGCCGGTTGCGCTTCGTTCCGTCGGTTTTCTTGATCTGTTGATCTGCCTTGAACTTTGCCCAGTTTAGCACATTGTCAATAATGGAGGATTTCAAAACTGGTGGGAACTATATAAATCTTGGGATCACAGACATGAATCAGACTAACCTTTCTTCATAAAATCCTCAGACAAGACTGGCTTCGTACCAAACTTGGACGTGGTCAACGTCAGCGTCTCTTTCGTCTGACTGTCGAAGGTAGGGTTTTCGATGAGGGCGTTCACAAAGATCCACATATGGTTCTTGATCTGTGCAGGCTTGACCTTGGCAGCCTTGTTCTTCTTCTCGATGGCAGCAATAAGATTCTTGGCGATTTGGTCGGCCATAAGCGTGACATGGCTACCACCTTTAGTCGTCGCAATCGAGTTCGCAAACGAGACCTGTTGGAACGTCCCTTCCGAGACAGCAAACGCGACCTCCCAGCGCGGGCCAATCTGTTCGTAGATCATGGTCGGTTTCGCCTGTGCAGCACCTCCGGAAGTTGCGGCTGCCTCGGCGGCGGCGGACTCGAGGTACATATCCACATACTGCTTGAAGTTCTTGATCTTCAAGCGCTCGTCATTGAGAAAGACCTTGACATCTCTGATTGTGCCAGCCATATCATAGACGCGTCTCTTGAGGAGAGACAGCGTGTCCTCGTCGATACACTCCATTCCAAAGCGCTTCAAGTCTGGCCTGAAGCTGACCTTGGTATACTCCTCCCCTCTTCCGTTCTTTGTAATCTTGGCAGTTCCGCACTTGCTCATGTTATTCGTCCATGTCTGCTTGTACTTCTGGCCCGAGTTCTTGTCGGCGGTGTCGATCGTGAATTCGTGCGAGTAAATGTTAGCTAGTTTGGCCCCGTAACCGTTACGACCACCCGTCAGCTTCTTTTCATCGTCGTCATAGTTCGAAGACGACAGCAGATGACCAAAGATAAGTTCGGGAATATACATCTTCTCCTTGCTGTGCATCTCGATGGGTATACCGCGACCGTTGTTGTAGACAGATATTGATCCTTCGTCTACGTCGATGTTGACTTTGAGCGTGTCCATGTTGGGATCGTTGATCTCGAGAGAGTTTAGGTGAAGCGACATGTCCCATAATGCAGCATACATACCTTGTTATCCGCCGCGTTGACGAGAATCTCATCCACAATCTTGAAAAAGCCTGGAACGTACTTGACTTCACGATGTACCACACGCTTGTTCTCGGAATCATACGTCCACATTAACTGAGTGACTGTCTCCACGCTCCCGATGTATGAATCAGGCCGTTTGAGAATATGCTCGAGTTGGGTTAACTAGTTCGAAGACAGCGTAAGCGAGCACCACAGAGGACCGGACAACGCGCACCTTTGTGTATGTCTCCGATGCTGTTTTCTTTTTCCCATTGGTCGCGGGAGCTGCAGCTCGCGTGGGGTTCTCGTCACTTGAATCACCGTCTTCTTCGTCAACATCTGAGGCATCTGAGGCACTCTCATTGACGTTGTCATCCTTCGCCGATAGCACTTTCTTCTTTCCCTTGGGTTTCGGAGCAGATTTGGTTGTCTTCACTGCGGGTTTTGGAGCAGTCTTCTTGTTGGGAGCTTTGGCCTAGGCCAGACGAGTGGCAGGGTGAGTGTGCGACAAGAGACAAGGAACGAGGATACTCACGATCTTCTTCGCCGGAGGTGAGTAGTCCTCGCTCTCTGTTCCAGAGACATTGTCGAGGTCGAAATTCTCAGCTTCTGACGAGCTCATCGTCGAAAGTCGCGTTACGTTGATGACCGTGTCGAAGGGCGTGGTTCACAATTCACGCGTTTATAGTCTGAACACGTGACACCCTGTAAAGTGATTACAACCAACTTACTTACAAGTGGCTCGCCACTGCAACCAGGACTCAGTGCTTCTCCTTCGAGTTTTGTCTTGTTCATTTGCATAATTCTTTCAACCATGTCGTTATTTCTTTCACTCACGAAACTCGACTGACCCAAGGCTTGGATACGCAGCTATGTGCCACGATGCAGACATGCATCCAAACTCTATCTACATTCTTTCAGAAATTTAGTCACAGTAGAGGCCGATCATTATAGTGGCCAACTCTATCTCTCCTATGGCATTTATTGAAGTCGCTGGGAGAGGTGATATAAATCCGTTTTTCTCAGAACATTTACGATACCAAGTTGCCAGTTGGTCCCTACGGTACATAATACTATGGCATTGTCACAACTGGTATGTCCGGCGAGTCCGTCGCCCGCCTCCCAAACTGAGCTCCTTGCCAGTGATCACTTGCACCGGCGGCAGTCGTCCCCCCTGGGGTAGATTTAACCGGTAATTTGATGCTATACTCATGATTCTCTACAGTGCATCAAGTTCACGTAGGGCCATGATATCGAGCAGGATACCGATGCGGGGCCTATGCGTAATCGTCCAAGATTGTTAGTCAACCAATCAGTTTGTTTCGCAAGAAAACAACGGTCAGGTATCCTGCAGGAAAGTTCTATCCAACGACGCCACGAAACCAGGTTCCGGCTGATTCAACAGTGACGGGACGAGTTGAGTAGGTCTGTTCTGCATTGTTCCATCAAAGATGGATTGTGTCGCCTTCACTTTGTCAGCCGCGGGGCTCCAGGAAAGGTAGGCCTAGGCTGAGGTATCCTGGCTCGCCGCCAAACCCAATCTGGGTTTTGGAATGCGGCTGACACCCCTTACGGGTATAAAATGACTCTCGTTGCTCCAGATATCACCATTCCTTTCTTTCTCTTCACTTTCTTCCTCAGTTTTTCTTCTCTTCTTCGCGTTCTGCTCGGCTTCTGTTGAGCAGATTCCTTTCGATGGTGTCGCGGCATCTTTTGGCATCGGCGGGCATCTCATTTGGTTGTTGTGTGAGGTGAGCTCCCTGTCCATGACAACGTCCTTCCGTTGCGCCGATACGCGTGCATGGCAAGTACATGTACCAGGTTTCCCGCAGATTGTTCGTGGGTGCAGTTCATCGAGTCTTGCGCAACGTCCCGGCACTTAACGAATGTCCTCTCAGCTCATCGGACTACGAGTTTCAGTACTCAGGCTCGTTCGGTACACTGAGGTCATCTGGCTGGTTGTCAGCAATCCTGGCAGTAGTGGGTCTACTTCGTCCGACGCCACAGGACGCAGTGCAACCAGCATCGTTCATCGGGCGTTTGTTACCAAGCACAGTCTACGGCCAGCCTTGTCGTCACCTTGGGGGCCCTTCATCATCATATACCCTTCCTTACTTCACGTCGCTCCTTTGGATTCGTTTTCTTTTCTTTTTCCTCAGTAATGGTGGGTTGGCGGAGTTTGTCTCTGATGCCTCAATCCTCACACTTTCCAACAGAAAAAAACCCCCCAAAAAATAGATAATCCAGAAAACCCTTGGAATGTTCTTTTTATTTATATCAGGTAAGGCAAGTTACTGATACGTCCTAATCACTCATCTGATGCGACAGAATTTCAGAATTTTCTCTTTCTTTGTGTTCGTCTTTCTTTATAAGTTAGTAACGGTATGGCATCTCGGAGGCTTCTCTACATCAATGCTAACACTTCCTCGCAGTAGAAATCCGAAAAGAAAAGAAAAATCTTCTTGTTTTCGGGTGTGCTGTGTCTGTCGCCCTGCCTTTCCACACTCCTGACGTGACTTGAAGACTAGTCTTCTCTCCTTGTTTTGTTTGATTTCTTTGGGTTCAGTTTCTGGTAATGGTGCGTTCACCGAGTTTGGCTCCGCCAGCTCACTCTTACGCATTCCAGTAGGAAGAAAAAAAAACCCAAAAAAATTCAGAAAATCCATCAAACATTTTGTTTCATCATCAGGTACGCTATACCCGACACTCTGTTTTCTACCCTGCTGATGATTTGACCATCAGTCCTTTTGTGCCTAGTTCAGCTCCAGAGTACGTCGTCTGACACCCGTTCTTTGTGATTGAATCCTAACACATCGCACTCCAGAAAATACCAGAAAACCCACATAAAATCAGAAAATTCGCAATAACCTACAGAACGATGCACAGCACAACCCTCCATCGACGACGTTCTACGCATGCCATTGTCACGAACCAGCTCACCTCGACTCGATCTCGACACTGTCCTCGGCCGTTTATGTGACCCTCTCTTCATCTTCTCTCCCCGGACGCATTTTGCGATTTAGCGCCTATTTCGGTATGGTTGGAAATCGCCCGATGTGTCCGTTGACCCCTCGTCTTTGTCTTCCGTCTTAGCCCACGGCAGCGAGCTCGGATTTCGGATCTCGCGCGCATGGAAACCTTGGATCAAGCATGACTCTCTATCTCGTCGCAGACCTTTGGACTCGACACCCTCGACAAGTCCTCGGTTCCCCCATCGTTGCCAATCGAGTGGGAATGGCGATACGCGGTCTCGGAAGGTGGCCCTTGCACCTTTGTATCGCCTTTCGTCATGCATTGGATAACTCGAGAGTCGAGGATACGAGCACTGGCGCGACACTGTTTCTATGTGACTCGAGCTTGGCTTTGCCATGATGTCGTACGTAGATGGGATCCGTTGTGGATGTATCGTTTTGTGGATTTGTTGCACCAAAGTCCACCAAAAAAAATCATAAAATGGATTTACATAATCCCCGAAACGCCTGAACAAACGACTTTGGGTCGCAAGGAAGTTAGAAACCTTCAAGCCCACAGCTACAGACCATGACATATATGCTCTTGCCTAAACCTAATAATGCATAACTTTTTAGCCACCCAACTCGTATGCATGACGAGCAAGTCCATTGCAATATCATGGGCGTTTACGGCCGCAGTTTGATATTGCTCACGATGAGGCTCTGTAAAAAAAAATTACGATCACGTCAATATATAACCCACCCAAAGAAATCAAACGTAGAGAACGACACCCCGACACACTCACCTTGTAAGCCTGTACGTCACCCTTGAACTTGGTCACCGTCGCGTCCGCGCACACCCACAGCTAAGTTCCCCATCTCAGTCAGCACACATCGCGTTCATACGCGCAAAGACGAGGCCACTGTTTACCTCTTTTGCCACGTTGGTGATGAACCGCTCGTCGTGCGAGATGATGACCACACCACCATTCCATGAATGCAGCGCAGCCATCAGCGCATCGAGACCCTGCGTGTGTCCGTTAGTTTTTACGCACTTTCTCCCCTTCTTGGGCGCAAGGGTCAAAGACGGACCTCGATATCGAGATGGTTCGTGGGTTCGTCGAGCAGCAGAATGTGCGGGTTCATCAACGAAAGCGCCGCAAACGCCACGCGCGATTTCTGACCCCCGGACAGCGTGCCGATCAACTGCAACCTGCCACACAAAGCCCACTGAGTTCCATCCAGCCGGAGTGATACAGAAAAAGAGAGGAACCCTACCCTGTCATGCCGCTAATCTGGAAATTCCCGAGATGGCTTCTGTATTCTTGTTCCGTTTTTCCAGGGAACCTGGAAGCTAAAAATTGAACAGGCGACATTGCTGGATTGAGCGTGTCGACGTGGTGTTGAGCAAAGTAGCCTCTGCGTCAAATATTTAGCTCGAGTCTGGAAGGCAACACGGAAGCTTACACTCGTAGGCGACCATTCTTGTTGAGCTCTCCATTCAGAGGCCTTAGTTCTCCAATCAGTAGCTTGATGCTAACATACCCATGAGCATCCTCGGACACGAAACAAGATCCTGGATCCTCACAGCGTCGACTTTCCCGCCCCGTTCGGACCCACCACGGCGATTCGAGAATCTAGGCCAACATCGATATCCATATTCTTGAGAAGAATCTGATCTGTGCTATATCCAAAGTTGACACCTGATAACTGGAGCAAGGGTGGCGCTATTTTCTCAGTGTCCGGGAATCTGCAACACCTTCATCAGAACACGGACGATGTGGGTTGACAAAGAAACACGAACTTGAATGTTTCCTTCTCATCTTCCTCCGGCGGTTCTAGGTCCGGCAGCTAGAATGCGTTCATCGTAGGTCCGGCTATCTGAGATCAATCCAAACAACCGACCTTTTCCAAAATTTTAATTCTTGCTTGCGCCTGCGCAGCTGAGTTCCACCACGACATCAGAACATGACACTCGGAGGAGTGAACGCAGGGGCCTACCTCGATTAGCGTTATATCTCCACCTGTCGATGAATGCTTGCAAATGTTTGCGGTAATCCATCTGTGCTTCATACTCTTTCCGCATGTTCCGATCACGTTCTGACTTGGTAGAATAGAACTGAGTAAAGTTTCTGAATGAGATAAATAAGTCAAGGGTACATGGGTCCGTCCGAAATACCATCACATACCCTTTGTAATAATCTAAACGCCCAGAATGTTGGTGGATGATGTCGGTCGCAATAGCGTCCCTGCAAGCTCGATCAGTTTACGAACCGAAACCAACAAGGGTTGCGCCAAACTTACAGGAATGCACGATCGTGTGATACGACGAGGAGTGTTCCTGTCCATGTTTGGAGATAGTCTTCTAGCCATGCCAAGGCATTCAAATCGATATGGTTGGAAGGCTCATCGAGCAACAACAAAGCTGGCTGCAAACCCGTTAGTCGACCACAAATACGAATAACACTCCTGGCCTATACTTTCACAAATAGCGCTCGAGCAAGCGCTAGACGCATACTGAATAAGGTTGAGCACACAATCCATTGCCCAACGATTCAATGATACACACCGCCAACCCCCTGAAAACGATTTGGTTGGTTTCCCCTGATCAGCTTCGGAGAAACCGAGACCTGCAAAACAATGGTTTCTCGGCATGGTGTCAGTGCATTTGCTGCCTCCCGCTCAACTCACCAGCCAGAAGCGCCGCAGCTCGCGAAGGACCACTTTCTGCATCCATATCAGTCAACCGGGCATGTACCTCGGCAAGCCTCGTTGCAGCCTCTTCCCTTGCATCTTCGAATCGCTTGTCGTCTCCCTCCCCCTCGAGCTCAGCAAGCTTGGCATTGAGTAGGCTTTCCTCTTTTAGTAGGTGGTCTCTCCAAACATCGGCTTTCAGGACAGAGTCAAGGGCCGTAGTATCGTCGCCGACAATCTAAATATGGTGAATATATCGTCAGAGGAAAGCAACACAGCACTAAACGCACTTCTTGTTCCACGAACAGAATCGTGATATGCGCTGGTATCGGTAGTTCACGCATAGCGATGTGTCGAAGTAACGTCGACTTTCCGACACCTGATCAATTGGTGTCATGGAATGAGGTGTAACTCGCCAGTGGAGATACTCACCGTTTCGTCCGATGAGACCATAGCGGCGACCATACGCGAGTGTCAAACTTGCACCCGACCTTGGAACAGTAAATCAGAATGACACAGACTGCTCCGCATGTCAATCACGCGCGTACAAGATACGATTAGAAGCAAAGTTGACGTCGATAGACGGAAGATGGATATCCTTGCTCTTGTTCTTTGCGGCCGCAGCAGCTTCGATGGGATTGATCTAACGTTCATAGATGTCACGTCAGCATCATCTACGTAGGTGTGAGAGGCATGATCTTACCTTCATAAACATTTCCTCGTAATTTTGCTTGTATACGAATTGATGAGATGGATTCTTGACGTTATTGGAATAGAGCAGGGCTCACCTGCTTGCGATGTTGATCGAGTAACTTGGACCCCTCATACAGATCCCTACGCGCACGTTTCTCGATCTTGGCCTGTCCAAGAAAACGACACATCAGCCCCCCTTCCCTTCATTCCACCGAACAAGTACAGCCACCCTCACCTTAATTTTGGCTTCCTGTTTCTCCAGTTTCTTGACGTCAACACGGGATGCCCTGTGCGCAACAACACGTATTACTCCATCACGCTTGCGTGCTCCCCTACGCGCACAAAGAGCAATCCGCGGCACAGCACTCACTTTCCCTTGTTGATGCTCTCAAGGTCGACGCCTTCCCCGAGACCGATCGTGGTCGATATCGCGCCAACCTTGCTCAGATCGACGACCTTGTCCAGCTTCATCAACTTTGGACGAGTGCTGTTCCGGGCACGCGCGGCCAGCTGCTCGGAAAGCAGGTCGCGAAGTCGGGCCATTAGCTTTTGCACATCGTTGGGACGATGTCGTCCAAGGGAGCTAAGCAAGTCGTTGGTCACCTGGAGGACGTCTTCCTCTTCTCCGGCATCGTCGACAAGGTATCCGGAGATGTACTGGACGATCAGCTCTTCTGTTCCAGGGAATATGGATCGTATTTCTTCCGCTATTTCCAGCGATGTCATGGGGGTCGATTTTGAGTTAGGCGAGAAACGATGTCGTGGAACACCCAAGGTAGTTGAATGACCCCTGTCACCCTCATACTCAGAAGGCAGTCTGCAAGCTTTACGAGTAAGAGATGGCATTACATTCAAGGTATGTAATGTAGATATATGATGAGATATGTAAGAACTCTACAAGCACAATACGATAATCACAACACAAAGTTCACAAACATAGAAGCTGCATAGGGTGGCGCATAAGAGGAAGACATGGGGGGTATAGAATGGAGATCGCAAATGATGCAACTGTCTTGGAAGCAAAACAAGCAAGGGTATGAAGCAAGGGTATGAACACTGCAAGGATACAACAAAAGGTCAATAAAGTTTAAGAAAGCAACGTAAAACAGATTTAAAAGGTAGACAAGCGACAAGGGCTTCGACAAATACTCTCCGGAGGGTTCCGATCCTGCCGGAATCGATACTGGAATGCTATACACAAAAATAGAATGAGCCCGCATGACCATGCTCAAAAAGGGAATGACCGACCTCCGTCTCTCACGATCGGGTTCATGCGCCGCCGGCGTTCTTCAGCATCCTCGCGTTCCATCTCGAGTTCATACGGGGCTTTGCGGCCAGGCATGCGGAAACCGATTCTGGGAGGTGAGTTTTTTGGCTCCCAACGACCTCCGCCGGTTGCTTTGCAAATGATGCTCGACCGACGTAAAGGGTAGGCATCGAGCTCGCCAAAGGAAGCCTCGGGAAGCTCCAGATCTGAAGGGACAGCGACCATGACCGAAGGGAAAGGAAGTTGCCTTGTGCTTAATTGGGACAAACTCCGTTCAACACGAACGTCCCTTGCCAAGAAGATCGATTGTTCAACCGGAGAGGCACAAATGGAAGAAGTCGGTGATGGAGAGGCCGTAGAAGAGACTGACGTGACCAGCATGGGGGTTGACGGTCTCGTGTCAGGGGTGCGTGGAGAACCGTGAATCTGGTCCCAACAGTCGTCACAGACCTTTTCGAAGCTGACAGGTGACGTAGGACTGTCAAAGGCAGAAATAGCTACATGACGCGGAGGGTGGAGAAAATCGAGATTCGAAACGTCCAGGAGATGGGTGAGTCTGGAGGTACAACGGTGACAAAAAACACCGCCACACTTTCTGCAGTGCTGATCAACGAAATGAGTGTTGACGCCCAAGAGGAAACATTAACACGACACGAACATGGCGGCGCTCAAGAACGGTAAACTTGACGCGACAGTAGAAGTTGTCGCAGGTAGAGGCTAGTGTGTCAGGCTGACGTAGGTGAGATGCTGTGCATTAGAGTCAAGCGAGCGCGCTCACCTTCCACAGGTTCTGGGGAAGGATGACAGCAAGATGCTCGTTGGCACGCGGGGTCGTAGGCGGGGATAGTCGTGCACGCTGCGCGCGTGTGGGTCGTGATGAAGCTGTGCAAAAAAGGTGAGCATGCTACGCGAACAGGCAAAGTTGAGACGCACATTCTGCTGATGACGAAGCGTCAGACGAGCATTCGAAATGGGAAGAGAAAGAGTGAAACCTCGCCACGGATGCCTGTGCTTTGGTGGCGAGGTCGGTGAGGGTGGAGGTAATCAGAGACATGTGAAGAGAGGTGACTGGTGAAGAGTAACAAAACACCGGAGGGGCGGAGACAGTTCAGTCAACTGTCTCCGTCGCAACAAGCATCAAGTTATATCAATCACTCGCCCATTCGCATGGGAAAATTATATTCCAACACGCGGCATCTTACGTAACAAATACATACACTCTACGGCCTTCCGTCTAAATTATTGAGAAGGCAAACCATCCCGTTCGAACGCCCCTCCGTGCACCCATCGCACCCAGCTTCTACTCCCTCGCGATTCTCCTCACCCCATTCGCAGTCTTGTCTTGAGCAGAAGTGCCGATCACCCTCCGCGGACCATTGGCGTAACAATAATCAGCCGCTCGACAAAATCTCCTTTTATGGCATCCGTCATCATCCGTCCCCCCCTCGTCCCTGAGCGGGTCCCTTATGAATTCGGAATTCAGCTCACTGGTTGAACGAGAGGTGTTTCAGCAACGCCTGAGAATTTTCCGGGTGTTTTACCCACTCGTGTTGCTTGTGGTCGTCCCAAGCAAATTTTGCTTTGATCGGTCACGCGAGCTGTAGCTTGCTTCTGAGAGAAGCAACTAAGTGGTCGCAGGGGCAACCAAGTGGTGAGCTCGCGTGATCGTCGATGCGACAAGCGCGAACCACACACAATCCCCGTCACAATTACCAGCGCTTATGCGTTTTAACCGAGGTGGCTTGCTGCCTTGCACTCTCGAGTGGATTGCTCCAGCGTCAAGCATGCGGCGACGAGTAGGTCCTAAACATGACGCGTGGCGTGTGAGTGACTACCATGAACGCACCGAAGAGGCATTGATGACGGCGAACAAAAAACTCTGCTTGATGGAAAAAGTGCGTGCGCAATTTACACTAACAAATTACATACTATAGCGTCGAGTACTACCAAACTCGGCTGCTTATTAGTATTTGCCAAATAGGAGGCTAAATAACCGAACGTAAACGTGGCCTTAGATGTAGCCCATATATGGCCTAGGCCCTATGGTATACCTAAGTATCACTCCAACTCTGAATCTTAACAGACATCGCGAGAACGCTAGCGAGTTCGCCTCGTGTGGACGTCTACTTGATCAACATCAAGAATCAACCGTCCGTCTCGACCTCTTCGCTCCCAGTGGCGACTCCAACACCTGCATCCGCTTCGGTCCGTTCAACGAATCCCTTTCGACAGGTGTGACGTTAGCGGGTACGGTTGGCCGATACAATCCTTGCGCCCCTGAGGGTCCTTCTTCGGAAGCTTCTCCGTCCCTGCCGTGGTAAAGTAAGGGTTGACCATGCCTCGAAGATGCCGTACCGCCATCCTCTCCAGCCTGAGGATGCTTGGGTGTGTGAAACAATTCATGCCCACTACCCCTGACTCCCTGCCATGAAGACAATCCAAACCTTCCATCCTTGGGTGTCGTGAAAGGTATTCCAAACCTTATTCCTCTAGATGGCGTTGACGTGGGATCGAATGGGGACTCGTCGATGTCAGCCAACGACGACGGCTCCAGCGAGCGGCCCGGTGTCATCCCATACACCCGCACCATATCTCCGAATGCCGAGGCTGTATTAAACTGTGGCGTACGTGGGTCCCCACGGGACGATGAAGACGGCGGTTCGTCCCATGAAGATCCTGAAGAGGTGTGCGGAGCATGTTGTGTTTGCGGGGGCGTCATCGGCGGTCTCACTGACCTCGTCCAAGGCGTCGCAGACGGTGGGTGGAGTCCCGCATTGAGAAATAGTGGGTCGTACCCTTCCAGCCCAACGCCA
>JBBPQP010000292.1:0-31394 GCA_038092555.1 Boletus subgraveolens | reverse complement strand
AGTGGAAGTGGGCGTGGGGAGTCGTCCAGGAATGCTCTCGCTCGATGCACGATGATGCCCTGGGAATTGTCGCCCCTCTACCATCAGTGACGCCCCACCCAAACCTCGATTCGCAAACGGTGGATTAGGAGGGAGGATCGGGGAAGGTGGCGATTGTTTGGACGACGCACGTGGATTCGGCGCAGCAGCTTGACCCTGCGCCGCTAACGCCGATCCATACCCCGGCGGTGGGCCCCTCGGCGTCGTATACCCACTCGATGACGTCGATGGCGGTGCAACGGCACTAAACTCCAACGCGTCCATCGCGCGCGAAACTTCCCGTGCCGCAGCTTCATTATGCGCCCGTTCGTCTACCAATTCGTCCGTCCGTATCTCCTCATTGTCTTCTTGAGCACCCGTCCTAGTGCTGAGTGTACTCGCTCGCTTATGTGCAGCATTGTAGTTGATATCGAGCGCGTCATCATCCACAGGTGGGGGTGCGACACGTGGTATTCGCCATTGGCTCCCGGCGCGAGAAAGCGACATGGTGCCGCTCACGTTGGATGCCGCACCCGTCGACACCGATCTTCGAATGGATGTTGTACCTTGCTCGTCGTAGATCATCGCGACCTCACCAACGCTTGCCTCCTCGCCACTCTCCGACAACGTGTCTTCCTCGTGATGCTTACCATCCACGCTGAACCCACCTTCCTCTCCCAAAGACCGACTCTCACGATCGTAAGCTAAGCCGTCCTCCTCTTCGCCATCCGGTTCCGAGGAAGAAATAAGTCGCTGTGAAGGCACACGCGCGCTCGACGATGCCGGACGATCAGAATGAGCACCATCCTCACCCTGACCCATTCTATCATCCCAAGCCCTAATCGCAGCCGGCGCTGCACCCGGCGGAAGGTTTGGCGGAGACGTACTTCGCCGCGTCGTTCTTCTGGGCAGATTCCCTTCCCCTTCCTCGGTGACTGGAGGCGAGCCCACGTGTCCGTTCGTCACTGGGCCGTGCGGTTCACTCCGCGCGGATCGTCCCACGTTGCCAGCTACGGGTTCGTATTTTGGCACAGGTTCGTCGAGGGTGGGGGCTCCGAGTGAAGTGGCTTCCTCGAGGGAGAATCCACGATGGGATTGGGAGAGGGCATCGGCGATGGATGCCATCAACGATTGATTCTCCTCGGTCCGTGCCGCCCCGCTATCATATGGCGCAGAGAGCGGGAGCGGCTGTGTGAGACCCACCGACGATGATACCGGGCCGGGATCACGTTCCCTGTTCGTAGGCAACGACGAAAACTGGGGGGCAGCGTGCGCCGATGGCGCGTGTACCCCGAGCTCGTCGATTGAGAAACGCTTATTCTGTAACACCGTGTATACGTCAGCATGTATATTCCTCTACATGTGTTGCATGACGGCAGCATAGATGAACACCAGCCTCCAGGCAACAGCAAGGCGACATGGACATGGGACATACCGCAGGTGGAGGGCCCGGTGGAGGGTTGTACGTACCCATACCCAACGTGAGTTCGCTGCCCAACGAAGGAGTGGGAAGGAAGGGTGTTTGGGCGGGAAGGTCTTGAGAGGTCGGAGGTGGAGGCTGAGAGACTGGCGTTGAAGTAGGGGTGTGTCCGGAGGGGAGACCGGAAAAGGAAACCTGCGAGGCCACACGTTGCGCCTCAACAACTAGGTCGCCTACACGACCATGTGCGCCATAATACGCACGCGGGAAGCCAGGTTGTGTGATGTCCTCAGGGATGGACTGTGCGGCCAGACAAAGGAGCAAGGTCAGGGGTGTGTAGTCGTATTATAGATCCTAACTTGCCTGGATGATCTGCTTGCCAATGTCACCCACGATCTAACAAGCGTCACTGCTCAGGAAGAGACAAAGAGAGAGAGTATAGATAGGTGCGCGCACCACGCCTTTTTCGCAACATTCGACGAGACCACCAAACTTGAATCCCATCCAATCCTTTGTACACTTGCGCTTGTAATCCCCCAATTCGGCCTCCTCACGGACGATCTCTCCATCCATGGCCCGCATTTCGTCGCGCAATTTGTTGAGGATGTCTGTTTGTACACCGAGGTTCTTGTGTTCGGGACTCATCTTGTTGAGCTTCTTCTCGGCCGCTTCGGCGGATGCGCCGACACGCCGCCGACGGCGACGAAGCTCGTCGAGGGCTTCTTCACGGGTCCGCACGGACTTCATACTGTCTCGTACGGTGTGGTGGAGGGATGAATAGGTCGAGAGAGCCGTTGCGAAGTGCGATAATATCGTCGATGATGCAGTGAGGATATCCTACAAAACAGTTAGACAGTCTTTAGGCACTTGCCCCTTTCAACGCATCGAAGATGGGGACGTACACCAAGATCCTCCCCCTCTCCTTGGCCCCAGATCCGAAGTGCATCCCCCGCCTTGGCAAGATCTACTTTCAGCTTCTGCAACCTGCATTGACGAGGAAAACGTCAACAACAACCCAGACAAGAGCACGCGACACGACGCACGACGTGAGGACCGTCTTTTCGGCGGTAATGAGGTCTTGGAGCGGGCGAAGGTCGGAGTTACCTGCGAGGGCAGGAATAGTGGTGTTGTGGGCGATCTTTGTCGCCGCAGACTTGAACATGGTTATCGTTCACAGAGAGTTCAGGGGGACCCCTTTGGTGTGGTTGTGGTAGCGGTGTGTGTTTGGCTTGTGCTGTGCTTGCAACGCTGGCAATGGCCGTTGCCGCTTCTAACGCCAGCAGTGCCGGCGCAGTAAATTAGGCTCGAAACGTTGAACGTCATTCCGTTGGCGCTACCGACTCGGACGTCGGTGCTATAGGCGATTGTGTTGACGCCCGACGGAAACTGAAACTTCGTGCCTTGGAATATGACATTCAACGTTCCTCCAGACCAATTGAATACCGGCCTCAGTCACAGACTCATCAATACTACGCGAAACACGCCCCAAACGATGGGCCCTATGTAAATACAGTTCTGCGCGTATACGCGAACATTTTCGCACCACCAGGCCTCTCACCGTCTGACAGTTCCAAGCTCGAGGTACAAGTTACAGAATGCAGTGAGTGCCATGGATAACTTATAAATGAGTACTGATAGCCGCCTTCGATGAGGCCGCGGTCTTTTAGCTACAGCCAAAAAAAAAAAAAAAAATGCAGTGCATGCAGCGCACGCAACGCACGCCGAAAGACACTGGTCAACCAGTCACTGTCAAAGACCGTGGAAAGTTTGTCCAACTTCCCGAGAGTTGGCTAAATATTGTCTCTGAGCGTGCGCAACGTACAGATTCGGGATCATATGGCCATGCATATGGCCAGAACTCGCTCAGGATAGATTCATGCAACCCAGTGCGTGGAGTATTTCCATCGATTTTCGCACACTTCTATGGTAACAGTGATCGCAGGCTCCCTACAGCCACTTAACTACTGACAGGTTCCACTGTGTGTGTCAGGTGGTTCGCGGTGAGGATTTACCGACCAGCCTTGAGCTGTGATCTTATCCAGACTTGGATGGACAATGGCATCGACGATTGGACCCAACGTGCATCATCAGTCCGAATATTTGTAGCGTAACTGGCAAAGTCCGACATCAACCCGAACACATCATATTCATGGCAACATTCACACACCCAAGGTTGTTGCTGAGCCGCGGTTATAAAATGCGAGTCGTGGTACCTCTCCCCAAGGAGTTCGTATCCAATCTCGATCATAATACATGCAAGCTGTCTATGCAGCTGAATATGTCCAGAGTGCAAACATTGTCCACATCACTCAGGCATGTCAAAGTCGGTCACTTTCTTTATTCCGTCATGCCGCACGTTGATCACGAAGATTGCTTCACAGTGTCCAGCTCGATCGTTCTTTTGTACGATCATAGTAAGTACTATATGCTCTGTGACTCCGATACTGTCGTTGATCGTGTACACAGTTCTCACATTCAGTCGAGAGGTAGGATCCGTACTCGGTTGGTAACCCATATTGACTGATGCCGATTATTTAGGTCGATCATATCTGGGTAAGCATTCGCGCTTGGTGTTCTTGTTGATATCGTGACAATAGCGTTTCTGGTAGAATCGCCCCTTCTCCTTTGGAAGTATTAATTATATCCTAGTATGTCGACCCGTCTTGCATTCAAATCTCATGGTCATTTGAGGGTACTTACGTCATGCTCCAGATCCGCTCCATCGGTGATGCAGTCGCCATGTGAGTTTTTGAATCACCTTTGTTTCATGACACCACTCAATGGAAAGAGTTTAGCTTGAACATCATCAGTAGGGAATGTTTATCCACCGCCGTCGACGTACGCTGAGCTGTCTATAGCTTTCCTTGGAGGGGGAGTCAGACCTCAAAAAGTGTGTAGATCTTCGGGACATCACTTGCGTTTTCTATGTTGATGACGTGACAGTTGTGCGCTCCACTTTTTTCACCATCTGAAACGAATTTCATGGGCGTCTCAAAATGAACAACCCTTCACAGTTGCGAGTAAACGTTGAACATGCATTCCCTCCTGTCTTACTCACCTTCTTTCCAAGGCAATGGCTACCTCTTTGTCCAACCATGGCTCGGTCTTCTTGCATCGTTCCTGGTTCAGCGTGTGTCCGATGTCCTTGCCTCCTTCCCGTCATTGTTGACTTGCCTTCAAGTAGTGCTTCAAGCTCGATTATATGCATTGTACCGAGGATCAAGGATGATCCTTGCCCTCATGATTTCTGGTTACTTGTGTGAAATTGCAGCCATGTCGACCATCATGGGTCTCGTTGACGCCTATGCACAAAGTACGTCTATGCATTTCCCTCAACCCTCTATCTCATTCTATCCATTCACCATGATGAATCCATGGCCACGTGTTCTGAAACATAGTTTCGAACGAGGTTCTCCCGGGGTTATATATCTGCGCCGTCGTACGAGTTCCATCATTTTTCCGATTGTACATCTTTTGGTTGCCTGTGATCGTGTACCACAGTATGCTCTGTCTGCTCGCGTTGTGGCATAGCATCAGGGACTGGTTGTCGGGATACCGCGCCAGGCGGATGGACGGGATCCATATCACAGATGCGCTCGTCAAGGGTAATATGAGCTATTTTTTTTGGTACGCACTATCAGGTTCGCCTTTGCCTCGACAACCATGCTCACATTGGGATCCTCTGCGTTCCCCTGTTTCCGTTCACCATTCATACGACAGCGTCCTACTGACATGCATTGTCAATATCGTCATGGGCCAATATTTAGGGGTATTTGTTCCGTCCTCTTTCTTCCCAGACAAATGTTCATCTGACGAAATCTGCGCTAGCCTCGGTGGACAGAGGTTTCTGAGGCATATCCAGCGCCGATGACAGCCGTGGTTGGATGCCGATTGATTCTCTATCTCCGGTCGTCCCTTGTACGGGACGTAGAGGAAGGCAGTCACGTCCAGGACGACTTATCATGGACGGTAGCCGTCCTTCGAACACAACGCTCCGGGACTTAAGTTGTTATATATATCCGTTGTACCTAGACATTTCACCAGCCCGGCGCTCTAAACGCCGTAGACAGACTCAGACGTAGCCCTGTAAGTGCCCGATAACGTCGTGGTTCCAATTCCCGTTTGGCACCTTTAATGTCCCTTTCCAGTACAAGTACCCACGTTCGCTCGGATTTGCAGATTCACTTCAACTTGTCCTCCTTCTCTTCCTCACCCCTCTGTATTCTTATTACCGGAGCCACTTCACCATAATGACATCCGCTTCCCTAGATATCGGATTCCGCATTCTGTTATACATCCGCTTTCAGCTGGATGGTAAATAATATATTCTACTGCCAAGCTTCATACGGGCCATCCGAAGTGGCACGGCAAAAGGTCGTTTACCAAGGGGGACCAGCTGAGAGGATCTTGCCAAGGGTCACGCTTGGTTGGTCGAGTGTGCAGGTCGACTATCTTGCGATTTATCTATACAAAACTTGCACAGCATTCGATTACATGAAACAGCCTCGACAGTATGCGCAATGACACGCATAGTGCAAGTTCCTATATCGTATGTACGTGAGTGACGTGGGGAAAGAGAGTGGAAGCACCAAGTGCCTGAGTTCGATGTGATAAAATGATCATATCGTACTATGGCTACATCCATCGAGTCACGGAGGACCAACTGCAAAGCCAGAAAACGCGCGAGTTGAGCGATACCTCTGGGCATTTCACCAATCGCTCGAGTGAGCGCTTGAACGACAGAGACCGGTTCCGACTTCACTTGTGGACGGGGTGACGTCCAAGTCTACGACCATAAGGATCTACGTGGGGGTGGAGTTGTGAAATTGTCTTCGGCTGGGGAATTCACTGACCCGGTTGAAAGCTCTTGGTCGGGAGATCTCGTAAACACTCGGTACACGTAGGTGACGACGACAACCAAGCTGCAAACGATAAGGAATACACCCAGCTAGGCAAAAAAAAATGCTGATCAGCAACGCACAAGGCAGTCGAAGACAGGGGCCACAGGAGGATTACCTCCAGGTTGGTAAGAATCTCTTGGACGCCCTGGACATCTACCATTTGAGGCTTTGAGCGATAGAATGTGCCAATGAAAATAGACATTATACATGCCAGGAACCTACTGGATAAGAATAGGGACAGGACATCCTGCGTTGCCGTCGGGGAAGCCTAACTCGCCAAAGCAATTCGAGCATTTAAAAACATCAAAGTTATGGCATCCAGTGTAGGGAGCAGCATTCAATATTCAAGTTCGTTGAAATACTTACTCGTCACCTGGAAAATGGCTGCCAGTGAGACCTTATGACATCCGCTGTACAATTAGCTAGCATAAAATAGATTGGTGAAGTTGGGAACAGCATTCAAATTCGTTGAAATACCTACTCGTCATCTGGAAAATGGCTGAGAACCGCGGTATGTATCACGCATGATGGGCGAATTCTTCCAGACAATATTTTTATGTGGTCCATACACCACCATGTCGGTAAACCAATCCGAGTCGTGATTGCCCAGTCATTGTGACACTTATAGCCAACCTTTGCTGGGTCCACTACACGGCCAAAAAAACAAATTCAGTGCGTGCAGCGCACACGCACCGGGACTAACGCGGTACTTGGACGCCTCGGGGTGCCGATAGGCGACGTTGGGCACGCAGTGCTGTCCTTTGCCCGGCGAACGTTGTCGGATTAAGCGGTTGATCTTTCTGTGCCCGAACGAGAGCATGGAGCGCCATGTTCCAGGAGTGCAGTCACCCTTTGGAAGTCATATCAAGAACGCCACACCATCTCTAGAACAGAAATGTAAAGGCGTATGAGGGATTAGCAGCAAACCTGACTATGAGAAAAGTAACTTTATCATAGTACACCGGCACTTTGAGCAGCTACAAATATTTCGGGCTGCGGACGTGTGGAGAAGAGAGAGGTGAAAGATGAATGGGACTAGTCCCTGTGTGAGACGGGCCTTCGATGGGTGGGCTGGGCGTAGCACAGGTCGGACCCGGACCGGGAACCAGACTCGGATTTAAGCTGGCTGACCGGGGTATGCGAAGAGCCAGCGCAGTGAACTCCGGCCCAACGCACGGAAGGCCTGCCGAGAGTGGGACTGAAGTGAGGGACAGGAAATGAATTGGGAGAGACAAGGTATGGACACCACAGACGAGGAGAGAAGCAACTAGAGAACTGATGTGCAGAGGGCGAAGGCCAAGGAAGCAAAGATGCGCGACCACGCGATCGCGCGTCTTACCGCGCCACGATGTCGGAGCCCGAAAACCCTCTTCGGCAGGTCGTCGGCATGACGATGGCCCGAAGCTGCCGTTTGGTAGACTAGTAACCAATCCGTCTAATGAGGCAAGTCGATAGACGCGGCTTGCCTCATGAGACGGATCTGGTCCCCACCTTCAGACTGCATGCCCTCATCGTTGCCGTGCTCATTCCCACCTTGCGCTTTGATCGTTACGCCACCCTTAGCCCGAGGTTCCTTCTAACTTGCCCACTTCGTCTTGCCCAACCAACTCGCCACTTCTCTCCTTTGCCTGAAGGTCTCTTTCTTCCTCCGAAAGGATGAGTGTTTCGTGGTTGACACGAATATTCTTTCGTCGCATCTTCCGCTTGGTGACATAGTGTACGCGAACTTCGCCGCCCTTTCTCTCTAACTTGTATCATGTATTTATGGAACTTCCATTGTCTCATCTACCACGTGACTACACATTAAGCTAGTGTACACTTGGTGTACACAAGAGCTTCGGCCAAAGGTGACCGAAGGATCTTAGTAAAACGGTTCGAGCTACTTAATGTTCTAAACGTCGTGCCGAAGTGTGCGGGGTGTGTGTGCTGTGTGCCGGAAGAGCACGAGCATCCGAGCTTCATGGTATTTGATTTTCGTACCCTAACAGTGGCCGATGTCCTGCCACAATCCTGCCAGGTTCCACTGCGCGTATCGGGTAGTTCGTAGTGAGGACTTACCGGTACCGACCAGCCGTTCGTCTGAGCTGTGCTCATATCAAGACTTGGATGGACAATTGGACCCAACATGTATATCCAATCCGAATCCAGATTATAAAACGCGAGTCGTGGTACATCTCCCTCACAAGTCCGTATCCGCGCATTCTAATACATGCAAGCTATATACGCAGCCGATTACGTCCAGAGTGCAAACGTCGTCCACATCACTCGGACATGTCAACGTCTGTCACTCTCTTTATTCCATCATGCCGCATATGAATCCGACTCGATTGCTTCACAGTGTCCAGCTCTGTCTTTATCCTGTACGATCATGGTAAGTGCTATATCCTTTGTGACCTTGATATTGTCGTTGATCGTACACACAGTTATCACGCTCAGTCAGGAGGTATGGATCCGGATTCAGTTAGTGACCCATGTGGGCTGATGGACTGACTAATAATTTAGGTCGACCATATCTGGGTAAGCATTCACGCTTGGTGTTCTTGTTGATGTCGTGACAATGGTGTCTCTGGTAGAATCGCCCCTTCTCCCTAGGAAGTATCAATTATATACTGGTATATCGACCCGTCTTGCATTCATATCTTATGAGGGTACTTATGTCATGCTCCAGATCCGCTACGTCTGTGATGCAATCGCCATGTGAGTTTATGAATTACCTTTGTTTCGCGAGTCGCAACCCCGCTCAATGGAAAGAGTTTAGCTTGGACATCATCAGTAGGTGATGTTTATCCGCCACCGACAACGCTCGCTGAGGTTTTTATAGGTTTCCTTGGAGGGGGAGTTCAGACTCAGAATGTGTGTAGGCCTTTTTTTGGGTCATTCACTTGCGTTTGCTATGCTGATGGCATGACAGTTGTGCGTTCCTCTTTTTTCACTATCCGAAACAAAAATTCATGGACGTTTCGAAATGAACAACCCATCACAGCTGTGAGTAAGCGTCGACCATCCATTCCCTCTTGTCTTCCTTATTTTTTTCCAAGGCAATGGGTACTTCTTTGTCCAACCATGGCTCGGTCTTCTTGTATCATTCCTGATCCAGCGTGTGTCCAATATTCTTGTTTTCTTCCATCCATCGTTGACTTGCCTTCAAGTAATGCTTCAAGCTCGATTATATGCATTGTACCGAAGATCAAGGATCGTCCTTGCCCTCATGATTTCTGGTTACTTGTGTGAAATTGCAGCCATGTCGACCATCATGGGTTTCGTTGACGCCTATGCACAAAGTATGTCTATGCATTTCCTTTAACTTCCCTCTATTTCATTCTATCCATTCACCATGATGAATCCATGGCCACGTGTTCTGGAACGTAGTCTCGAACGAGGTTTTGCCGGGGTTATATATCTGTGCCGTCGTACGAGGCCCATCATTTTTCCAATTGTACATCTTTTGGTTGCCCATGATCCTGTACCACAGCATGCTCTGTCTGCTCGCGTTGTGGCATGGCATCAGTAATTGGTTGTCGGGATACCGCGCCGGGCGGATGGACGGGATCTGTATTACAAATGTCCTCATCAAAGGTAATACAAGCTATTTTTTCTGGTACGCAACTATCAGGTTCGTCTTTGCCTCAATAACCATACTCACATCGGGATCCTCTGCGTTCCTCTGTTTCCGTTCACCATCAATACGACAGCACCCTACTGACGTGCGTCGTCAGTATCGTCATGGGCCAATATTTAGGGGTATTTGTTCCGTTCTCTCTCTTCCCAGACAAATGTTCACCTGACGAAACCTGCGCTAGCCTCGGTGGACAGAGGTCTCTGAGGCATATCCAGCGCCGATGACAGCCGTGGTTGGATGCCGATTGATTCTCTATCTCCGGTCGTCCCTTGTACAAGACGTAGAGGAGGAATGCAGTCTATCATGGGTGGTAGCCGTCCTTCGAACACAGCGCTCCGGGGTTTAAGTTGCCACATACATGCGTTGTACTAGACATCCCACTGGCACTCTGAACGCCGTAAACAGACCCGGATGTAGCCCTGTAAGTGTCTGACAACATCGTGGTTCCAACTTCCGTTCAACGTCTTTAATATCCAGCACCCATATTCACTCGGATTTGCGGATTCACTGCAACTTGTTCTCCTCTTTTTCTCCCCCCCCAGTTCTCGTCACGCACATTCACTATAATAGTATTTACTTCCCTAGATATTGTATCACATGATTTTTATAGCTAGACGTTGCACATAGACTCTGTATTCTGTTACACATCCACTTTTCAGCGTATTAGAGTAGACTAGTGAGGGACCAGCTAGGAGGATTTTGCAACAAAAAATATCTATACAAAACTTCCACACCATTTGATTACATGAAACAGCTTCGAGAGTATATGTAACGACACACATAGTGCAAGTCCCTATGTATGACGTAGGGAAAGAGAATGCAAGTAACCAAGTACCTGAGTTCGATATGATAAAATGATCATATCGTACTATGGTTACGTCCATCGAGTCACAGAGGACCAACTGCAAAGCCAGAAAATGCACGAGTTGAGCGATACCTCTGGGCATTTCACAAATTGCTCGAGTGGGCGCTTGAACGACAGAGACCGGTCCCGACTTCACTGGTGGACAGGGTGACACTTGGACACACGTCCAAGTCTACGACTGTAAGGATCTGCGTGTTTCTAGGGGGTGGAGTTGTGAAATCGTCTTTGGCCGGGGAATCTGCTGTCGTCGCCGAGAGGGGAGGGTGTGGGGTAAGGCGAGGAGAGTCAGCAATTGCGCACAAACAAGCGCGGGTGGTGCTGATAACGGAAAGGGCGAGACACGATTAGTCGTGCACGAGCGAGGAAAGGGTAGGGGTGAGGACGAGAGGCACAACGGCACAACGCACATGATTTTGTGCGTTGTGCCGTTGCTCTTGCACCTCAATGGTGCATCCAAGGTGAGTACGAGGGTGAGAGGGAGAGGGAGAGGGAGAACGAGGGAGAGGGAGAGGGTGGCGAGACCGACGTCGACGTGGGAGGGCAAGAAGAGCATGTAGAAACGACTGCACAACGCACACAATTCGTCCGTTGTGCCATCGCTTCTGCAGGCCAACGGCACGCCAGGGTAGGGTGAGGCCTTGAGGGGTGCGGTGAGGGCGAGTCCTACATACAGGAAAAAAAATATCAGTAGAAACTGTACAAGCCCAATGATTGGGGACGCCGCGACTTACCATATATGGGTACCGCTTGAAGTACACTTACTAACTTGGCAAGCCCCGGCTGGGCCATGCATCTCGGTCGAGGGCAATTGCCTCGCTGAGGTCCTCCATTCCCCAATCTGGTTGTAACGAGTGGAGAGATGAACTGCGAGGTTGCTCAATGATGTTGACCAATCTGGGTGTCCTGGTGGGCGAAGTGTCAGCACATCTCGGTCAAGGACAATGGCCTCCTCGATGTCCATCACTGACCCGAGCTGGTTATAACAATCATTGAGATGAGTCGAAAGTCAAGCCAAGAAGTCAGATCGCTCAGGGTGGCCGAGTGGGCAAAGCTCCAGTACTTCACGATCAAGAGCAATCGCCTCGTCAATGTAATTGGTCCCGCCTCCTTCCTCAAACTTGGCGGCAACTGAAGGGATTTCGCGCGTGAATGCAACTGTCCAACTGATTAGGTACATCATTTAATTATTCTCCGTGCGGACTTCAAGGCACAAATACCTTTTAAGCTCGTTAGATCCGACTGAACATCACTGGACATGACTCTGGTTTGGGAAAACGACGAGAGGCCAGCGCGTATGAGCGGGCCAGGACCAAAGAAGTAACAACACAGCAGGTTCAACTACATCCTTAAACTTATACCGCAACGGACTAGGCTTCGTTGGGTGAGTGGGTGAACATGAAATTGACCTGTCGAAAGGCCGCCAGCACCCTCCCAATGATCTACTCTTTCGCTCTGTTGGAAAAATGAGGTGTGAAATTTGGTCGCGACAAATAAATAGATTTTCCAGTATCAGTAATGTATATTCAGGAGAGCTTATATATACCTGTTCGCAGTAAGAAAGGGTTCACTTCCGAGCTCTAGCTTGAAATACGGTGCCAGTGAAGCGCTTGGATTCGATAAACACCTCGTCACGCCTTCCCGAATAACAACTTGAAACGACTCGAAACATAAATTATACGGTGTAGTATACATAACAACATCCATTCACTCTCCCACTACATAGGGTATAGCCCCAACTGTACTCCAACAACGGCGACCTCCTTCCGAAAGTCCTACTCCAAACATGGGGGGCCCTCCGAGAAGCATATCGCGGACTGCCGCATGCATTACGCCCACGGATTATCATCATCATCCACCTCTGGTATCCCAAGTCCATACCCACTCACGCCATCATCCCCCTGCACCACACCACCCTTCCCATATCCCTTCCGCGTGTCAGAGCCCATCTCCACGTCGTCCACCGTGATCACGAACCGCAAGCCCGATGCATCCACTTGCCGTTCCCTGTCCTTGTCTTTACCATTATCTTGGCTCACCACCGTCTGAACCGGCGAACTAGAGCCCGAACCTAGCTCGTCCCAGCCCGTATCAACACCGGCGAATGCAGTCCACGGGACGTCGACGGTACGAGTAGATCCACCGCGTCCTCTTCTACGAGTGGCATGCGCGACCTTTGTTTGACAAGCGCAGCGGCGGTGGAGACGACGAAGACGATGAGGAAGCAGAAGAAGTCGACAGGAGGTGCGGGATGTGTGGGAGATAAAATCGAGATAGGACTTGAGAGGGCGAAGGTGATGGACCCTAGCTAGAGGACGACAGACTAGCGGACGTCATCGGTGGGCAGTCGGAGATCCTGTGTGACGGTAGCGGATCCAAACGCGGCTGTGATTCGCGAGGAAAGAGGACCGTGTTAAGTAATGATGGTGCGCCCCGCCTATTCCCGTTCTGGCATCGCGCTCGTGATCTTAGACATCGTCATATTTCCTCACCCTTCTTTATCCACTTTGCGTGGCGCCATACCCAGAGAACCCCCCCGCGCGCCTGCTAAGCCCTGTCCGACGTGATTATGAGAGGACACAAACTGTAGAGAGCAGAGTGAATAACTATGGTACATCAGTAAAGGAATGTGTGCGTATGCGTATTGTGTAGCTTACCTCCAGTCGAGTACAACGAGACTGGAGGAAAGGTGGGAAACGACGGTGGGGCGTTTGTAAGTACGCGGGCGTTGCCCGATTAGGAAGGTACGGTGGAATGTTAAAAAATGTATCTACACTACTATCGACGTGCTGATTTCCAACAGTGATCTCTCGCACGACCCTCTCCTCCAGACTGCTGACTCGGTTGAAAGCTCTTGGTCGGGAGATCTCAGGAACATTCGGTATACGTAGGTGACGACGACAACTAAGTTGGGAACGATAAGGAATGCGCCCCGCTAGGCAAAAAAAAAACTGTTGATCAGCAACGCACAAGGGAGTCGAAGACAGGGACCACAGGGCGATTACCTCCAGGTTAGCGAGAATATCTTGGACGACCTGGACACTTATTATTTGAGCAATAGAATGTGTCAATAAAAACAGACATCATACATAGGAACCTGCTGGATAAGAATAGGGACAGGATCATCCTGCGTTGTCGTCGGGGAAGTTTGACTCGCCAAAGCAGCTTGAGCGAAAACATCAAAGTTATGACGTCCGCTGTACAATTAGCTATCATAAAATAGATTGGTGAAGTTGGGAGCAGCATTCAGATTCATTGAAATACCTACTCGTCATCTGGAAAATGGCTGAGAACCGTGGTATGTATCACGCATGATGGGCGAACTCTTCCAGACAATATTTTTATGTGGTCCATACACCACCATGCGTTTGTCTTCCTCCTGATTTGATTTGATTCCCTTTCCGCATGCGTACAAGTATAGCTAGAGTGCCGAAGGAGGCAGTCGAGCTATACTTGGGGGTGGTTAGGTCCTAGCGGAGTTTGAAACCTAACTTACGAAGGAAGCGGATCAAGATGCGCAATCACGCGATCGCGCATCTTACCGCGCCACGACGTCGGAGCCCGAAAACCCTCTTCGGCAGATCGTCGGCATGACGATGGTCCGAAGCTCCCGTTTGGTGCATCATCAGCGTTGATCTAAGCGTTATCGGATGACATCCTCGCTCCCCACCTTCAGACTGCATGCCCTCAGCGTTGCCATGCTCATTCTCACCTTGCGCTTTGATCGTCACGCCACCCTTACCCCGAGGCTCTCGTCCAATTTGCCCACTTCGTCTTTCCTCTGAAAGGATGAGTGTTTCGTGGTTGACACGAGTATTCTTTCGTCGCATCTTCCGCTTCGTGACACAGTGTGCGCGAACTTCGCCGCCCTTTCTCTGGTTTCTTCTCGTCTCCAACTTGTATCATGTATGGAGCTTCCGTTGTCTCATCTACCACGTGACTACACATTAAGCAAGCGCACACAAGAGGTGACTGAAGGATCTTAGCAAAACAGTTCGAGTTACTCAATTTCCTCAATGTCGTGCCGAAGTGTGTGTGTGTATGCCGTGTGCCGGCAGAGCACGATCATCCGAGCTTCGTGGTATTTGATTTTCGCGCACTGAGCTCACGGTCTACATATGAGGGTGACCGACAGTCACTTAGCTGGCAGTGTCCTGCCACAATCCTGCCGGGTTCCACTGCGTGTGTCGGGTGGTTCGTAGTGAGGATTTACCAGTACCGACCAGCCGTTCGTCTGAGCTGTGTTCATATCAAGACTTGGATGGACAATTGGACCCAACATTCATATCCAATCCGAATCTAGATTATGAAACGCGAGTCGTGGTACCTCTCCCCTACAAGTTCGTATCCGCGCATCCTAATACATGCAAGCTATATACACAGCCGATTACGTCCAGAGTGCAAACGTCGTCCACATCACTCGGACGTGTCAACGTCTATCACTCTCTTTATTCCATCACGCCGCATGTGGATCACGACTCGATTGCTTCACAGTGTCCAGCTCCGTCTTTATCCTGTACGATCATGGTAAGTGCTATATCCTTTGTGACCTCGACATTGTCGTTGATCGTACACACAGTTATCACGCTCAGTCAGGAGGTATGGATCCGTACTCGATTGGTGAACCATATGGACTGATGGACTGATTAATAATTTAGGTCGATCATGTCTGGGTAATCATTCGCGCTTGGTGCTCTTGTCGATGTCATGATAATGATGCCTCTGGTAGAATCGCCCCTCCTCCCTAGGAAGTATCAATTATATACTGGTATATCGACCCATCTTGCATTCATATCCTTATGAGGGTACTTATGTCATGCTCCAGATCCGCTACGTCTGTGATGCAATCGCCGTGTGAGTTTATGAATTACCTTTGTTTCGCGAGTCGCAAACCCACTCAATGGAGAGAGTTTAGCTTGAATATCATCAGTAGGGGATGTTTATCTGCCACCGACAACGCTCGCTGAGCTTTTTATAGCCTTCCTTGGAGGGGGAGTTCAGACTCAGAATGTGTGTAGGCCTTTTTTTGGGTCATTCACTTGCGTTTGGTATGCTGGTGGCATGACAGTTGTGCGGTCCTCTTTCTTCACTATCCGAAACAAAAATTCATGGACGTTTCGAAATGAACAACCCATCACAGCTGTGAGTAAGCGTCGACCATCCATTCCCTCTTGTCTTCCTTACCTTTTTCCAAGGCAATGGCTACCTCCTTGTCCAACCATGGCTTGATCTTCTTGCATCATTCCTGATCCAGCGTGTGTCCAATGTTCTTGTCTTCTTCCATTCATCGTTGACTTGCCTTCAAGTAATGCTTCAAGCTCGATTATACGCCTTGTACCGAAGATCAAGGATCGTCCTTGCCCTCATGATTTCTGGTTACTTGTGTGAAATTGCAGCCATGTCGACCATCATGGGTTTCGTTGACGCCTATGCACAAAGTACGTCTATGCGTTTCCCTCAACCCTCTATCTCCTTCTATTCATTCACCATGATGGATCCATGGCTACGTGTTCTAAAACATAGTATCGAACGAGGTTTTGCCGGGGTTATATATCTGTGCCGTCGTACGAGGCCCATCATTTTTCCAATTGTACATTTTTTGGTTGCCCGTGATCGTATACCACAGCATGCTCTGTCTGCTCGCGTTGTGGCATTGCATCAGTAACTGGTTGTCGGGATACCACGCCAGGCGGATGGACGGGATCCGTATCTCAGACGCTCTCGTCAAGGGTAATACGAACTATTTTTTCTGGTACGCACTATCAGGTTCGCCTTTGCCTTAACAACCATACTCACATCGGGATCCTCTGCGTTCCTCTGTTCCCCTTCACCGTTCACGCGACAGCGCCCTACTAATGTGCGTTGCCAATATCGTCATGGGCCAATATTTAGGGGTATTTGTTCCGTTCTCTCTCTTCCCAGACAAATGTTCACCTGACGAAATCTGCGCTAGCCTCGGTGGACAGAGGTCTCTGGGATATATCCAGCGCCGATGACAGCCGTGGTTGGATGCCAATTGATCCTCAATCTCCGATCGTCCCTTGTACAAAACGTAGAGGAGGAACGCAGTCTATCATGGGCGGTAGCCGTCCTCCGAACACAACGCTCCGGGGTTTAAGTTGTCACATGCATGCGTTGTAGCAGACATCTCACCGGCACTTTGAACGTCACAAACAGATTCGGATGTAGCCCTGTAAGTGTCTGACAACTTCGTGGTTCCAACTTCCATTCAACATCTTTAATATCAGGCACCCACGTTCGCTTGTATTTGCAGATTCACTGCAACTTGTTCTTCTCTTTTCCCCCCTCCATGTTCTCGTCACATACATTCATCATGATAACATTTACTTCCCTAGGTATTGTGTCAATGATTTTTATAGCTAGACGTTGCACTTGGACTCTGTATCCTGTTATACATACACTTTTTGGTGTATTAGAGTACCGGCTAGAGCTGGAAGAAAAGGACTTCCTGAACGGCAAATAATATATCATATTGCCACGCTTCATACGAGCCATCTGAAGCAGCATGGCGAACGTCGTTTACCAAGGGGGACCAGCTGGGAGGACTTTGCGAAAGAAAATATCTATACAAAACTTCCACACCATCTGATTATATGAATCAGCCTCGAGAGTATATACAACGACACGGATAGTGCAAGTTCCTATGCTGTATGTATGTGAGTGACGTGGAGAAAAAGAGTGGAAGCATCAAGCACCTGAGTTCGATATGATAAAATGATCATATCGTACTATGGCTACATCCATCGAGTCACGGAGGACCAACTGCAAAGCCAGAAGACGCGCGAGTTGAGAAATACCTTTAGGCATTTCACCAATCGCTCGAGTGAACGCTTGAACGACAGAGACCGGTCCCGATTTCACTGGTGGACGGGGTGATACTTGGACACACGTCCAAATCTACGACCGTAAGGATCTGCGTGCTTCTAGGGGGTGGAGTTGTGAAATCGTCTTCGGCTGGGGAATCTCCTGAGTCGGTTGGAAGCTCTTGGTCGGGAGATCTCGTGAACACTCGGTACACGTAGGTGACGACGACAACCAAGTTGCAAACGATAAGGAATGCGCTCAGCTAGGCAAAGAAAAAGCTGTTGATCAGCAACGCACAAGGGAGTCAAGGACAGGAGGCTTACCTGCAGGTTGGCAAGAATCTCTTGGACGCTCTGGACACTTACCATTTGAGCGACAGAATGTGCCAATGAAAACAGACATAGGAACCTGCTGGATAAGAATAGGGACAGGATCATCCTGCGTTGTCGTCGGGGAAGCTTGACTCGCCAAAGCAGCTTGAGCGAAAATATCAAAGTTATGACATCCGCTGTACAATTAGCTAGCATAAAATAGATTAGTGACGTAGGAGCGGCATTCGTTGAAATACTTACTCGTCACCTGGAAAATGGCTAAGAACCGTGATATCATGCATGATGGACGAACTCCTCCAGACGATATTTCTGTGTGGTCCATACACCACCACGTCTGTAAACCAATCGTGGTTGCCCAGACAACGAGGAAAGCAGCCGCAGTTGCGAGGGTAATGCGGCGCAGAAAAGTCGACGAGGGGGTAATCCTGATAATCGAGAAAACGAGACTCATGCGGACAGACCTGGTGAGGAAGATGGGGGTCGTTGAAATTTTGCAAGTGGCATTATGCAGGGTACGAACAAACATACCATACGATACATGTGAACATGTATGCATTGATCCTGCTAGCGGTGAGACTTGACTCATAATTGTCTGTGAGCGGATAGTCAGGACTTGGTGTCAACCTTGGGTTTATGGAAACACTTGCTAGTCCCGAAGGTTGCGATCACAGAGATGAAAGATACCACAGTACAAAGTAAAGCAACTGCTGCCCACCAGTCTTCCCACCAAAATCTTTGTATCTTCAAACGAAAGCCGAGCCGAAAGAGTGTGAGAATTACTGCCAGACCTCTGAGGACGTGGAACGCGACTGAGATGCGGCACCGTCAAGTTTCAGCAAGCTTGAAACACGAATGAACTCACTTGAAAGAACTTTATAGTAAACTGGCATGACTGAATCTCGAATAATGTTTTCGTTGCAGCTCCCGCCTTTGTTACCTATATATCCCCGGGTTGGGATTCAATGGGCCTGACTGGGCCTGAGACCATGGGGTTAGAAGTTCACATGGCTGTCGTTTTATCAAGGATAGGATAATTAAAATCCTCGGCGAGCCCAACATGTAACGTGATCGCTTGATGAATCTCTGCAACCGGTATGTTTCATAACTACGCTCGGAGGACTCCGAGGCGTAACCAAAGGGAATCACCAGTAGTCGAGAGGGCTAAACATCTGGTGTTATTCCTCAAGGAAAGGAAATTCGAACCTTTGGGTGGCCCTCTGGCGTGCCAAATCAAAGAAACGCTAGGAATAAGGATTAATGTTCTGACACGGGGAATGGATGCGGCTGAGACTCTGATTTCACATACTTACGTGACCGACTAGAACTTGAAACACGTTTCTCTCTTACGGCGGAGAAATCAGAATTGTCTTCAGGGATGCCTATCGATAATTCTCACTCGGTCAGTAAGCATGTGGTATTCCTGGGCGTGGTGTTGGGAACAGGTCCAGGATTATCGGATATGTGCATAACAACATGGGTCAATGAGGGTGTCGAGGCATGAATGCATGACTCATCAATACTACTTGACAGACCGCCGTGATTATGCGACAAACCGTATCACGAACCCCCAATAGGGCATGGATTCTGTGTGTTCATTTTCGTTCCCTTGCCGTATGATATATCACAGTTTGAGTTTGATTGCACGTGCATATTGCGATTGGCACTTAGGTTATGGCAGAGGGTCCCCCAAATAATTGATTAGCGTGATTATGTAATTAATGGTGCTCGGAGCACGCTACACTTTTCGTACCACTAGTGTAGTGGAGCATACCAACCAACTGTGCCAATTTCAAACCCAGAATAGGTTTTGAAACTCAGGCTTGCTAAGGCCTACCGCCGTAGGATTTTTCGCACTTTATCGTACTCTTTTCTCTCCGTTCTCGAAGTTCCCTGCACCCGTGCTAGGTCCGCTCTCCCAGAGGTCGGGGGCAATCCCCTCGTCGGAATGGATACTCCCGCTTTCCGCGATGCTGTCTTTCCTTCTTCTGAGCGGTCCCTGCGGGACCATGATAATGATGTCGCGCTTCACCCAGATTCACGGTGGGCCGCTGCTTTCTTACCAAACCTCCCTGGGAACTTGCATAACGTGTCATAGATGCATATTTGAAGGATGTCTTCCCATGACCGAGATCAAGACAAGAAAAGAGAACCAAACGTGGTACACATGATGGCGACGCATGTCCCGTCTTCATTCAGGTTCAATCATGTCCACGAAACGCTGAGACTCGAATATCGTCCAATAGTTTCTTGGAACATGCAAAACGGCGACATGTGAAAATCCGCGGCTAATATCAAGTTCATCGGCCCATAGCGCTCGCACTGCATTGTCGATCGAGAACACCATGTCCTCCGATGTGGTGCACGTCATAACCGGCCCGCGAATAGATTTCAATCAATCAACTAACCAACAGTTCACATGCGATCGAGGGAGAAAAGGGTTCATCCAAGAAGAACAAGTCGAAACGGAGCTTGTACGTCGTGGTTATGATCCGCTTAAAGATGCCTATGCACAGTTCCATGTGTGGTGACTCTGGGTGATAAATATAAGACATCGATGTTAAGGAAACAAATATTAATGCGGCCCAAAACACTAACGGAATTTCCGTCTACAGTCTCATCGATCAGATAGCAATGACATCAAGGGGTCATTCGATACGAGAACTGGACTGAGACATTCGTGTTCCATGCTGCATTCCCATCCCATCCTTCGGACAATGTTGACACCATGAATGGGTCGGTAAGTAGATGATGTGCCCAGCCCCCCTGACCTTTTATCTCCCGGTTCCAACTTGATGAACCGACATCCACTAGTGATACGTATTCTGTGCATCAGTATCTATGACAAAGCACCCGTCGCCAGTCTGAACTGGATCATCCACAAAGCTGAAGAGGAAAGGTACCATTCTCTTTAACGTGCATCGTCTGGCTCGCTCGGCTCGGCTTGGGCTCACCTTCATGGGAAAATGTCAGCTTCAGTTGCGTAATTTGGCATTTATCTTCAATGCCGTAGCCCCCAACAACGTTCAACGATCACAGGTATCTGCATGTCGAACACGCCCGAAACAGTCAACGACGTCGTCACCATCTTAGCGTTCCACTTTGTTGTGTTCCGCTTGCGCAGCTCTTCTGGGGGGGAATGCTGATTGAATGTGGGCGCGGGAAATGATAGGTCGTTCGCTCGAGGCAGAGAATATTGATCATGGGGTATGTGCCTTCCCGGTGCGTGTGTTATATCAGTCTCACTTCCCGGTCTCGGGGGCACCAGAGTGGTATGAAGGTGTAGAGTGTGTGGACAAACTATGCGCGCAATGACAAATGATACGAGCGCAGAACTAAAGTGGTAACCTCAGCGCAGTTCGGGGGAGCGAACTGAGGTGCGTTATCGTAACGAACGAGTATAAATGGCCTTCGGGCCGGTTACGAGTAAGCATCAAAGTCTGATATGTTGCAGTGAAACAAATAGTAAAAATATCATAACTTAGTGGTAGTTACCAGGCACCTTGCTCCGACGACGTGTCCTCATGACGGTGTCACGACGCCTGATCACGTCTGATAAGCAATCAGATCTCACACCTGTTGAGCAATCATGTACCAGCACGCGAAGACATGAAAATCATTGTCGGGACAATGCAGATTAGGAGAGGTGGTGGACGAGGAAGCAGTCATCAGACCCCTTGGTGACGAATACGTGAATAGTGCTGTCCACTGTTATCCCTTTTTTCAGGCAGTGCGAGTTAGTGATCATTTCGTGTCTGTGGGACGGGACCTGTGCTTGATCAACATGGCGCCTAAACAATTCGTGACCGTCTGGCTGCCATGATGCCATCTTACAAAAATTCACACGAGTGACAAAAATTCCAGATAGATAAATCATGTTCGTAACCAGCACAGGTACGTTGCACTGTTATAACCGACGTGTTAAATAGCGCTACAAAGCTAGAAAGCCTGAACCGCAGGCGGATGGCTGTCTCTAACACCTTTGGTTGACACCTGAAAAGTTCCCCACTCGAGTATCCCACCTCGTATGCCCCATGGAGGTGGTTTCTGCAGCTGAATACGTCCAGACTGCATACGTTGTCTATGTCACCCGGATTTGCCAAAGTGATTCTCTTCTCGCGTTGATTCCGCATGTCGCTCATAGGGATTGCTAAACAGTGGCCAGCGCCATCGTTATTTTGTATGATCATGGTAAGTATTCGCTCTATTTGTGATCCCAATAGTATGTCATTGATTACCACGAGGTATTCAGCACTCACGTTTGATCGCGAGGTAAGGATCGGTACGGACTTGGTGACCCATGCGGACTGACGATCCTGCCAATTAGGTCAGTCATGTCTGGGTAAGCATACAGGGTTGGTAGTCCTGTTCATATCATCCCAACGTGGTTTGTGTAGAACCGCCCTTTTTCCTTTGGAAGTATCAGTTATCTACTCGTATGTCAAAGCCACCTTGCGTTTCTGTCCTTTGTGGGAATCATATATCACGCTCCAGATCCGCTATATTGGGAATGCACTCTCTATGTGAGCTTGTCAATCACTCGTATTTCATGATGTCACTAAATGCAACGGCTGTAGCTTGAATATCATTAGTAGGGGTCGTTTACCCCTTTTGCCAGACTGCGTTTTCTGACCTTTCTCTAGCTTTCCTTGGACGGGTAGGCCAAACTCCGCAAGTATGTGACTGTTCTGAGTTGGAAATTAGTTCCCGTTTTCCATGACTGATGACACGATAGTAGTACGTTTCTCTTCTGTCGTCCCTCGACCCAAGTAATGGCCGTTTCGAATAACAACCCTATACAGCTGTGAGTAAATATCAATCATCTCATCCCTCCTTTCCGTCTCACCTTTTCCAAGGCAAAGTCTACTTCTTTGTCCAGTCATGGCTCGGTATTCTCGTACTTTTCATGATCCAGGGTGTGTTCGATGTTCCTGTCTTCTTCCGTTCGTCAGTGACTGACCCCGCTCAAGTGATGCTTCAAGTTCGATTATATGCCTTGTACCGAGGATCGAAGATTATTATTGCTATCATGACTGTCGGTTTCGTTTGTGAAATCGCAGCCATGTCGACCATCATTGGTTTGCTAGATGCAGCGGCACGAAGTACGTATACGCGTTTCACTCACCCCTCTATTTCCTTCTATCCATTCACCATGACGAATTCATGGCTACCTGTTCTGAAATAGTCTCGAACGAGGTTTTGCCGGGGTTACACATCTGTGCCGTCGTACGAGGCCCATCATTTTACCGATTATATATCTTTTGGTTGCCCGTGATTCTGTACGACGGCATCCTGTGTCTACTGGCGTTGTGGTACGGTATTCGCAGATGGATGCCGAGATACCGAGCTGGCCGGATAGATGGGGTATATTTTACAGATACCGTCGTCATGGGCAATGCGGGCTATTTCTTCTGGTACGCACTATCACTCCTACCTATTCCTTGACAACGACACTGACATGACACGATACTGGCATGCTCCGCGTCCCCCGTCTCTGTTCACCATCTACATGATAGTGTCATAATGGCCTCCATCATCAATATCGCCATAGGCCAATATTTTGGGGTACTTATCCCGTTCACTCTTTAAATAAACATTCACCTAAGGAAACATGAACTAGATTGCATGGACAGAGGTTTCCGAGTCGTTTCCAGCACCGACGGAAGCAGTGATCGGATGTCGATTGATTCTCAACCTCCGATCAATCCTTGTACAAAAGAAAGAAGAGGACGAAGCACCCACATGGGTGCCGCTCGTCCCTCTTTCGAATACAACACCCTCGAATGAGAGCTAGCTACACAACAATAAATCTAGACCATTTTTATTTACCCGCGGGTTAGTGCATTTGTGTGTACACAGCACTTGGTAGATTATTTAAACTAAGCTAATTGGAACTAGGATATTAAAGTTGATAGATCTGACAGTTCACAAGTCTTGCCAGCGCAGCGTGAGCCCGGAAAGCTGAGCTCGAAGGAAACCATTAGCGGGAAAGCGAGTTTCGTTGTCTGCGCGATCTGAAGGGTTAGATAACGAGTCCCTCCAAGTCCCTCGTACCTGATAGTAGTACAACAAGTCGCAGCGCTGCGGTGCATTTGAAATACTGTCCGTATTTCTAGGGTCCGTCACGGTGGTTGTATGGATTTACGAGTGTAGGCCAGGCCCATTGCCGTCCGTTGTATGCAGCGCTTAGCCTTCTCCTTGAGCTGCGGTGGCAGTCGGGTGGGCGGGTGTGACGTAGGGAACACTGTTGTCGTCGGTTATCAAATCATAAATGCTGTAGCGTCTTCTTTTGATTGGCAGCATCGCGGCACCAACAAGATCTGAATTCCTTGCAGATCATTTCTACAACTTTTCCAACAATGGACTGAGTGCCAATAAACTAATGTTGATGTCGTGAGGGGTATATGAGACACTACGTAGAGTGATGGGTAACCATATTGGACCTTGGTTACAGTACTAGTCTACGTACGGATGGAATGGGTGACGACATGTGCCATCGGCTATCATGTGCTATAGCCACTTTCCTTCTTTACATTGGGAAGTACATTGCCGACTCATCTTCAGCTCGAACCGCAGGGAGATGGCTCTTTCTAACGCCTCTGGTTGACGCGCGAAAAACGTCCAACTCGAGTACCTGACCTCGTATCCCACATGGGGGTGGTTTCCGCGACTGAATACGTCCAGACTGCAAATGTCGTCTACGTCGCCCGGATTTGTCAATGTTAGTCAAAGTCCTTCTCCTCTCACCTTGATTCCGCATGTCGCCCATGAGGCCTTGAGGATTGCTAAACAGTGGCTAGCGCTATTGTTGTTCTATATGACCATGGTAAGTATTCGCTCTGCTTGTGACGTCGATCGTGTCACTGATTGGGTATTCAGCCCTCACGCTCGATTGCGAAGTAAGGATCGGTGTTAGCTTGGTGACCCATGCCGCCATGTGGACTGACGATCCCATCAATTAGGTCGATCATGTTTGGGTAAGCACACATAGTCGCCAGCTCCTGTTCATGCCATCCCAATGGGGCTTGTGGTAGAACCGCCCCCTTTCCTTTGGAAGTGTCGGTTATCTAGTCGTATGTCAACCACCTTGCATTCCTGTCCTTTGTGGGAGCCATACATCATATTCTAGCTCCGCTATATTGGTGATCCACTTGCCATGTGAGCTCGTAATTCACTCGTGTTGTATGACACCATTAAGTACGACGGCTCCGGCTTGAATATCATTAGTAGGGGATGTTTATCGTTTTTGCAATACTACGCTCGCTGATTTTTCTATAGCTTTCCTTGGACGGGTAGGCCAAACTCAGCAAGTATGTGACTCTTTCGAGTTGAACATTCGCCCCCGTTTTCCATGACTGATGACATGATAGTAGTGCGTTCCTCTTCTGTCGTACATATTTCGAGACAAATTATGTAACGGACACTTCAAAACGAACAACCCTCCACAGCTGTAGGTAAATGTCGATTATGTTATCCCCACCCGTCCTACCTGTTCGCAGCCACAACCACCAACGAGTTTATGACGAGTTTATACATCTGCACCGTCGTAAAAGCCCCTTCATTTTACCAACAGTACGCCTTTTGGTTGCCTGTGATCGTGTACGACGGTATTCTATCTCTACTGGCCGTATGGCATGGCATTCGCGACCGGATATCGGGGTTATGCGTTAAGCGGATGGATGGGGTGAGTATCGCAGACGCCCTCATCAAGGGAAATTTTTGTGGTATGCACGTTCATCTTGTTAATAACCTGTGCGGTGACATGACATGTCCTCACATTCTCTTATCACAGCATAACACTGGCATGCATCATCGGCGTCAGCATGGCACAAGGCCTTGGGGTATGTACTCCATTCCTATGTTCTCACATTACAGTCAGTTGATGAACCCACGCTAGCCTTTATGGCTGGATGTGTCCGAAGGCTACCCAGGGGCGATGGAAGCGGTGATCGGATGTCGACTGGTTTCAACCTCCGGGCATCGCTCGTACAGAATTTGGAGGAAGAAGATATGTAATCCGATGTGCCGTGGGTTGCAGTCGCTCCCTCTTCGACCACACTTCTAGATTAGGTATATGTTTGATGCCTTAGAGGAATGATACAGTATGCTTCGCGTGAGTGGTGCATGAAACCAGTTTCATGCGCCCCACGACGCCATTACAGTGGCGTTAGAAATCAGCCCGCCGATACATAGCGTAGATAGACACCTACCGGCGCGATCGTTACTTTCTTAATCGAGCAACGCCCACGTACTTGCACGTTTTACCCTCGTTTTTCCTCTTTTCCTCTGGTCTCGCATATCCATACTCGAGTGGAAGTATGCACTACATTCTGTAGCTACTACATGATGTACTTATGTCAAGCAGGAATTAATGTCCTCGCTCGTTAGCCTCCGGCTCCCATTAAGCGGCGCATTATAAGGCGGATGATGATTGGTACCCACCTGGTCTTGATCTAGTACTAGTAGTGGGCTTCCAGGCAGTGTATTGGCCACCACCTTCCATTTGATCATCGTTGGGGGACCAGAGGATTCTGTGTGTGACAGAACGGCTCAGATCGCTCGTCTGGAACTTCATCGATGACTTTTCGTCGGGGTCTCTCTCGGCCACCGGGCCGCACGTTGACCACTCGAATGGTTCACCCAGTCACGGAGTACGCCCTGCAGATCAGATTCCGTGGCTTCGAATTGGCCGGTTCCTAAAGCATACCTCGTATTCAAGCTCTCTCGTTTAGCCAACGGCTACTTGCGCTACGACTTCTCCCTGTGGTCCACCATATTGTGATCATAAGTATCCAAACGTCGGGGCAGATCATTGCGTGGAGATTTGCGGACATGTCAACGAAGCCATACGGGGGATGGTTGGACGCCGATTCAATCGGCTGTTATGTTTACTTGCCTTCCATCCATGTCGATCTTTCGATCTGTGAAAGAACGCGTGACTGGCTCCTGAGGCCGGGCCTCCGTACTCGGTGTGGTGCAAGTTGTGTGTCTTCTGGTTTCGGTCTGCCTTGGCCTTAGGATCTCCGCAAACATTGCGTGTTGTTCATTGGAGTTAGCTTGTTGATAACGGAGAGGAGACAATGAGACGGAGAAACGTATTATCTTTTCGAACAACTGTAGACTTGGACAATGGACTCGGTATACAAAGTATGAAGGGAGGTGGGTATTTTACCGGGTAACCGTTAGTCGAGCCGGAATACCTCGTTGGTATACTGCAGTGGCAGGACTCGCCACTCCGAGAGTCTGATTGGCAGAACCGAAGCGAGGCCGCCCATTTCACATACATCTCCGACTGAAATTGCTCATTTGATAGGTGCTGTGGTAGCCGTAGTTCATTGCAACCCCGTCGGCGCAAAAAGGAAAAAAAAGGAAATCTTAGCAAACAAATTTAACGCATCAGGGTGTTCCATAATTCTGTCATAAAACGACAATGTCGAGACGAGCCGGTCCCAAGAGTTTCCCCGGATTCAAACTCCGAGTTGGAAGCGATTCAACGTTGTGAAAATAAATGGTTTGTGAGGCCCATGGTGGCAGTGTTTCAACTTGCGCTGGCGGAGTCCCACTTAAGCTTCTCGGTGATATCTGGATAAAACAACTTCCACATACCCCCGGCATTCGTCCATCCCCGTATGGCGGTGCATGTTCTTGTCAGTGCTCTCCTGGTGTAGTATCGGATTCCTGGTGGCTGTTCGATTCTTGATTCAGAAACATCATTGTGACATGAAACATCTATCGGTTACTAATGGGGTCCTGAACAACAATTCTCGGGTGAGCTATCGTGTGGACATTAGCATTTTCCATGTCATTCAAGATTTGGTATTTGAACTTCATGGCTGGGCGCTGGGCGGCCAAGAGACGGCACACCAACCATTCCTTTCGTCGGACACAGTTGGTTACATAGCCACCCGGTTCGTCAATGCATGAAGTATCCCAGCCGACAACTGACAGATTTGGCAATGTTCGTAAGGCCTGCGAGAGCGTTTTCCGATTATTTCTGTGTTCGGAATGCACTGGAGCTTATTGAGATGCGGTGCTTTTGGAATGGTTAATGGAAGTTCTGGTGAGTATAGTGCGTTTTGACGTTAAACCGTTTGTAGATCTCCGATGATTTAGGCGCTCCGGCGGTTGCTAGTTTCCGATGACAGTATACGTACTTGGGCGTTCGGCACATGTTCCACCCACCAATTCAGTCCTCCACAGCAACAGTCGTGCCTACAGGTACACTGTTATGTGAAGTTTTCAACCGAGAATCGCACAGTTCTTGGAAAGAGTCTGGGGGCGATTCGGAGGTAACGCGCAGGTCGATGATCGCATTGATATCTGTCCGCTGCTTCGATCACTGACTGCGGCCCAGACTTTCCCACTCTTCATCGGAAATGTACGAAAGCACCATGTTTCAAGGAACTAAGGAACTCTATTGAGTATTTTGTGCTGATAATGGCGGTTCGTTATCCATTCAAGATGTCTCAGGAGTTTCCGTGTGGAGAACTAAACCTACCGATGTCTATACAGGTCATTTCCGGCTCGTCTTATCCAGTCAAAAGCGGCACATCAAGCTGTCCTCTATAAGCTGTGCTATTCTGTCGCAATTGGACGGAATATTATTTACCGCCCACTTATACAATCTACATTCTATCCCCCGCAGGTGGGGTTGCGATCATCACCAACAAAGAAAAAACCACAGGTTCACAAGGGACCATGTCCTCGGTACTATTCAGACATGCGCCCGTTGGATTTTCCATCCCCAAATTGATGGCCCGGATTGCCGATCGGCGCGCAAAGGCTACTCCTATTGACAGATTAGACACAGGACAGACCATCTTGACGTCGTAGAACAGCATTCTGCCTACCAGGACCAGCGATACAGACGATAACCGGGACACAGACAATAGCCGCAATGGAACATAAATGCGCTCAGATACCTATGTCAGAAAGGACAGAGGATAACGTTCGATTGCATCCTGAAGTATCATGACCGTGCAACACTCACACCTTGTCCTTGCCGATATCGGGTACCATCTTTACACCATCTTCCTTTTCACCAAGAACGACATCCTAACCGCCGTCATTCCAGTGGTAAGCATGGTTCTATCTCTATATGTCGCTACTCGCTTCATATTCTACCAGACATTGTTTGCTGTCGCCTCGGCACCGCTGTGCAGCCCCACTCACATCATACCTACTATGTTCTGGATTTGGCTCCATATTCTGCTGTTCGACCTTGCGAATCAGATCAAGGCCCCAGAGGAAGACAAGGTGAACAAACCATCGCGACCCATTCCGGCAGGGAGGATCACCGTACGCAATGCGACCATTCTCCGGTGGCTTATCGCCCCACTATGCTTGGCGTACTCCTCGTTGCATAGTATCCAGTTGGTGTTTACCAGCCTCGAGATGCAGATGTTTGCACACTGGTACAACGAGATGGACGGCGACAAGAACTGGGTGTCGAAAAACATCATTCTCGCCATTATGTACGGTTGCGCTGAACTTGGGGGTACCCTCGTCGCAAGTACGTTTATCATTCGCTATTCATTGTCGAATTCGACGTTCAGCTTACAATTCCCCTTCTTCCCCTTCTCCGCATGCAAATAAAAAGGCCGCGATTCTTCCGACGTGAGCGAAACTGGAAAGCTCGCGGTCCAACTCACGATTGCGGTCTTCACTTCCACCGTGCACTGCCAAGATTTCAAAGACGTCGAAGGCGACCGTCTCACAGGTCGCTGTACCGTCCCGATCATGTTCCCTATCACCTCCCGCCTCGTTGTCGGCTTGGGTCTTCCCATATGGTCTTTCCTCCTCTGCTGTATCTGGGATATCGATTGGTTCTGTACGCTTGCGTTCGTCGCATATGGTTGTTTTGTCGGGGGGCGGTTCCTGTGCTTGCGGACGCACGACGCGGACAAACGGTCGTGCAAGTATTACAGTGTGAGTGCTCGATTGTTGTGTTGGCTGTCTTGCCGGATATACTGATAGGGATGGACGCGTCCTACAGGTCTGGTTCTCGCTCCATCACTTGTTACCCGGATACTGGAATCTTTTCCATGGCGACAGCGAGGTCAGAGGGGGCGAGTTGCTCCAAAAAACCTGGGACCTGTTTTCGGGTACATCACTCTTGAAGGGGTTCTGAAAAAAAAAGGGTAAAGTCGTTGATTCAGCGCAAGAATTAGAGATCGCAACAGTGGAAATAATTATGATATCCTAGTACACGGTGTAGTTTCGTTTGGTCCATGCAGCCTTTCTTTCTATTATTATTAGTTTTGTATCACATTATGAATGTCTCTTCTCGAAGTATGACATAATATTCACCCATTCAACTCCAATGGAGGGAGGAGTAAGTGATAGATGTACTGTCCCCGAAATATTTTATTTCGTAATTCAATTCCCGGTGTCCTCCGCACCGCGCATATTGTATGGGCATTACTATTTAAGTTCAGCTCAAACCGCAAACATTGACAGACGGCTGTCTCCAACATCTTTGGTTGATGCCTGAAAAGCTTTCCACTCTAGTATCCAACTTCGTATCCCACTGATTCCCACATGAACGTGGTTTCCCCAACCGAATATGCCCAGACTGCAAACGTTATCTACGTCAACCGGATTTGCCAAAGTCATTCTCCTCCTGCATTGATTCCACATGTCGCTCATGGCGGTTGTTAAACAGTGGCCAGCGCCATGGTTGTTTTGTATGATCATGGTAAGTATTCGCTCTGCTTGTGACACCAATCATTATATTGACCGAGTGTTCAACGTTCAGCCCTCACGCTTGATCTTGAGGTAAGGGTCGGATTGGTACTGCTTGGTGACCCGTGTGAACTGATGATCCCACCAATTAGGTCGATCATGTCTGGGTAAGCATTCAGGGTCGGTAGTCCTGTTCATATCATCCCAATACGGTTTGTGGTAGAACAAGCCCTTTTCCTTTGGAAGTATCAGTTATCTACTCGTATGTCAACCCACCTTGCATTTCTGTCCTTTGTGGGAATCATACATCATCCTCCAGATTCGCTACATCGGTGATGCACTGGCCATGTGAGCTTGTAAACCACTCATATTTCATGACACCACTTAAAACTTAATACGACGGCTCGAATCTAGCTTGATCATCATTAGTAAGAGATGCTTGCCCTTTTTGCAAGACTACGTTTGCTGATCTTTCTATAGCTTTCTTTGCATGGGTAAGCCAAACTCAGCAAGTATGTGACTATTTCTAGTCGAGCATCTCCTTTCGTTTTCCATGACTGATGACATGATAGTAGTGCGTTTCTCCTCTGTCTTCGCCCGAGACAAATAACGGACGCTTCAAAATGAACAATCCTCCACAGCTGTGGGTAAATATCAATTGTGTTATCCCCCCTTTCCCTCTCAAAATTTCCAAGGCGAAGTCCACTTCTTTGTTCAATCATGGGTCGGTATGTTG